>JAEMOT010000829.1:152336-180113 GCA_019297695.1 Apostasia ramifera
TAGTTGGCTTCTCTGATAGTGACTGGGGAGGTTCCATTGATGATATGAGGAGTACCTCAGGCTACTGTTTTACTCTTGGATCTAGTATTTTCTCATGGAGCTCGAAAAAGCAAGAAACCGTAGCTCAATCCACTGCTGAAGCAGAATTTGTTGCTGCAACAGCTGCTGTCAATCAAGCTTTGTGGCTAAGGAAGATTTTAATGGATCTCAATTTGGAGCAAAAAGAAAGTACTGAGATTTTTGTTGACAACCAAGCCGCCATTGCCATTTCCCATAACCCTATGTTTCATGGGAAAACTAAGCATTTTAACATCAAGTTGTTTTTCCTAAGAGAAGTGCAGAAAGAAAAATTTGTGACTCTGGTTTATTGCAAATCTGAAGATCAGTTGGCAGATTTGTTTACAAAGCCACTTCCAGTCAGCAAGTTTGAGTTTCTAAGGTAGAAACTTGGTATTCGCAGCTCCTAAAGCAAGGAGGAGTGTTGGAATACATGCTTAGGACTGCTGAATTTGTCAAAGTCTTATTGAGTCAAGTTTGTTCCTTATTTTTAGGAGTTAGTTATTCAGTTTATCATGGCTATTTTTTAGGAATTTGTTATTTTTTAAGCTTTAAATTGTAATGCTTCATGTTAATGAAAGTATTCTGATTTCCCTTCAATCTGCAGCAATTAGTTTCAGTTTCCTCTCTCTTTTTCTCATTGAAAAATTCCAACATATCATATAGTGCTCACCAACTTAAAAAAAGCCGAAAGCTAATAAGTTCAAGCCAGTTCATTTATAAGATAAAGCTTTATAAATATGTTCAGTTTTGTAATTTAAGCTTGTTCGAATGAGCACTATAACAAGTTCTTGAACAGAACTTTATTCAACTTGAATTGAAATCAAGTTGAAATCTTATCAAAGGAAACTAAATACTATTAGAAGTATTCGAACACGAGTTTCAAATTGATATTTTCATTCAAATCCAAGCCCACATTCAAACTCCAGGTTCTGCCAGCCCTAATCACAAACCTGATGGTTGCATATCCCAAAAAACATATTGAGGGTTCTAAAAGTTAAAACATAAATGTACTTTCTAATATCTTAATCCAAGTTGCAAAGAATGATTAACCTGGTTTCAGTGGATACCGTGATTGTGGCAAAGCCTTTTTGCTCCTCCTCTGCACTGCAAATTCATTGCATTACATGATTTAAAAAGAATAAATATATCTTCTACTTTCTTAGCATTTTTTATAAAAAAATGTAGATAGAAAGGCAAACTAAATCTACTCAAAATATTTCTTTGATAACATTACTGTAATTTAAAATTGCAAGAGTTGGTATCCACACCTTTAAATGAACCAAACTTTCAACCAATTACTTAATACTTGACAAGAATTTGTTCCCTGAGTTGATCCCAATGCATTTGAATCACCTGCAAATGTGTCCCAGGCACATGATGTCAAGACTTTTAAATGATCAATGCTAGCTTTATTTTCCGTTTATTAAAAAAATGTAGGTTTCCTTCTTTCAAATGTCTGAATACCCATTTATTCATATATATAATTCTCATTTTTCAGTTTTTGCTAATCAATCATTTGAGGATAATTCAAGAAATCCAGTAGTGTAAAACTGCACAACTAACTGTATAGTTTAACCCTTAAAAAATAATAGGAATCAACACAAAAGTTAAAAGGGTGAATTACTTGCATGAATGGGTTACTAGTCCCGCACGTTCATCCAAGGAATTTCAATCATTGTACGTAGATTCCTGTGTACCATGTTTTACTGATGTGTGTGAACAGGTCTGTCTATCCATATTACATTATTTTACGAAAAACATTTAGTTGGTGAAAAATGCTGTATAGCCCTACAAAATTAATTAAATATTCTATCACAGCAGGAGGTGAATACAAGCAATTTATCCAAATTAAACTACATAGAGAGGGAAATAATGCATGGGCATGGTAATCATGAAGTCTTGCACACACAAAATCCAATAAAATTCACCATCAATTACTGTCAGCGTTGTGTTCCACCTCCCTCTCTTCATATGAAAAGTTGGTCCTCATTATTCCTTTTCTGCATTATCATGCAATTACCTTTGACGCTCAAAAATCTCTTGATAAACACTCGTATATTATGAACTCAATGCCAACACAATTGAGTCTGTTTGTTTGTAAGATTAAATTTAACAAGATTAAAATTAAACTTAGATAGAAATATTTTTTTATTGAAAGTTGTGAATGATGTGAAATAAAATTAGTTATTATGTTGGGATATGTGAGAGATGTATAAAATTAGTTATTATATTGGGATATGTGAGGGATGTGATATAAGTTAGTTATTATTTTAGTAATATATGTAGGATGTGAAATAAAGTTAATTTTTAATATTAAATTTTATGTGTGATTTGATATGTCAGATTAAAATTAAACCAAGTTAATTTTTAACTTCAAAACAAACGGGGCCAATATGTTCATCACTAGTAAGTTGTTTGAGATGAAATTTGATTGAACTCCAGAACTACTTAATATGTGCTTACATGCATATAAATGTTCTTGCACAACATTAGTCTGTTTTAGTACAAAATTTTGCAACTCAATCTGCTATTTATAAATTACATTGAGGCCAATCTTATGGATCTCCCACAAGGTATGTGTCCCTATCCACTTCAAGAAGGGAACAAAGAATCCACCTTACGTAGGGTGGGTCCACATCAGGCAATGACGAAGCATCATGCCTTCTATTTTTGTGTAAACAACGAACAATGACAAAGACATTTGATCACAGTTTTGACATTTGCACAAGGGCTAGGAGTAGCACATCCAGAAGTTTATAGAGCTTCCATGATGATCTGAACAAAGTCTAAGGCAATTTCACAATTAAGGATGAAATATTGAATTTTGAGAAAATAGAGATCAACAACATACCACAAAAAAATCACACTGAATCAACTGATCAAATGTGGAGAGATAGAAGAAAGGCAACTGATCATTCAATGGCAAAGTTACCATGAGGTCTAGGTCACAAAAGTCAAGGTCAACTCATGTTGGATGGATGAGATAATCAAAACCTTTAGTGCAGCACCATCCCATTAGGAGAAAATGGCCTAAAATGGCAAGAAGGAATGCGAGGCACCTAAAACTCAAATATGTGTGATACATACTCATCAACTGTCAACTGTACAAGAGAACTTTCTCAAGACCACTAATGAAGTGCCTAATGTCTCGAAGAGGCTACTGAAAAACAAGTGCAAACTCACTAGCAAAAGAAGAAGCCCGAACAAAAGGATCATGCATCAACGCTACTTCTAGCAAAACATCAACAGAGAAACTGAATACATTATGATAAGAAGCGTTCAATGCCAATTACATTATGATATGACAAAAGCCAACTGAAATACTGCAACACATCACTATGACTTGGCCTTTCGCCTTTTTAGGTATTGATATCCTGGGACCATTTCCCACTATTGTAAAAGCTCACAAGTACCCCAACATGGCAATTGACTATTTCACAAAATAAATAAAGGTGAAGCTAATGGCAACTTGAACAACAAGCAAGCTAGAGGAGATAGAAATATACTTTAAAATTGTACCAAAAAGCTTGAATTACTGGGAAAAAATAGGAGGTTGACCCAACCGTTGAACTGGACGATGGGCTACCTCATGCAAAATTCGACGAGGTCTAGTAGACCTCCAAGTGGTCCTTGACATGAGGATAAGAACCTTTGTTGCCATCCACCATATGATCCCCGAAGGTAGTGTCAATGCTCTTTCCTTCAACAGCCTAAATACTTCCATCATCACCTTCCTCAGACTAGTTGACAAAGTCTATAAAGTCACCAAAAGTTTCCTTTAACAACTGCTCTACCATCTTGAAGGAAGTCCAATCACAGATTTTGGAACCAAGATAATGCTAGGAAGGATTTATTCCCCCAATCGCCACCTAGCTAGCCAAGTGATCCTCAATTAACAGAAAGGTCAGGAAATTCTAGCCTATCCTCTCGAGCTTCCTCTCCAAGTCTAGGAATTTCAAGCTCCAGACCATGTCTTCTTCTTTTGGTGGTGTGTAATTTCTGCAATGATGAACACAAAAGGAACAGTTGAAACCTTCGGGATGCCATCATGTTCAAAATATAGGCACAAGCAACCACGAAGTCATCCCCTGCCGATGATTAAGCATCACCCTTTTTAGCCAGCTAGCTTATTCCTCAAGGCAACAATGTCAACCTCAAGCCTTAATATGGTGTCAACATAAGAGCTCAGTCTCTACTCTAATTTCAAGACATGATCTTGAAGATCAACGATGAACTCTACCTCCTTGACTAATATCACGGAATCCACCAAAGCCTTGAACCTATCACGAGCCTCCTTCACCTCCTTCTAAAGGTCATGCACCTAAGACATGCTCGATGGTGCGTGCTTGTCTTTTGACAATTTTTCCTCAACCATTGACAGCTTTATTGCATGTCAATCAGTAGCCATAGTCATCACTTTGAACTATCCAAGGGAAGCCCTTTTCGCCTCTCCAATTTTCTTTGATTGCTCAAAAAGGCTGCTTTCTCAAAGAGAACCTTTTCTTCATCAAACTTAGAGGACTACCTCTAAAGCCTATCCTTAAGCTTCCTCAATGTCGCTTCAACCGCAAGTACTCTACGAGTTGCTTCAGACAATTTTGCAAACTTCAAGCAAAGACGGTCCAATTGGCCCTCTGCATTGTGAACACCCTCAACTAGCTCCACATTGATGTGATTCATGAGCTAAAGAATGCAACATAGTCAATCACCAATTTCAATTAAAACACAACAAGAACTTGTAGACAAAGAATTACGTGACATGCAAGGCAAAGTTTCTCGATTAGGAGAATCAAATCATTCAACCCTCAATAACTTTATAATCAGCCTCATCAGAGATTGTGCATCCAAGCATTAGGGTCGCATCTTCTGGGAAATACTCCGGCGTGCTTAACCCCTTCTCATAAGGGAACAATGTTGCACATCTCCTACGATCAATGACCTCAACATCATGATGTCATCCTCCAAATAATCTAAGTAATACTTGGACTAATTGACGGACAATGTGGGATCAACCGAGGTGGCATCGACATTTGAGGGAAAATCACAAGGGATAGAGGAACCCCCAACATGCTCCACAGGAGGAACATGAAGTTGGTTACCTACCGTGGGAACATTATCTTCTAACTCCAACAACTAATTCTCGACGTTGACTCACCAAAGAGTTGTCTCAGCTAAAGATGTCGAGACAACCTCCTCATGTGACTTCCTCTTTCCTTTGTCAAGAGCATGAGGGTATTGGTGAGCTTGGGTCCTCACTTGACTTCATAGAGGGTCCTGACCACTTTCACTTGCAGGCTCCTTCATCATAGCAGGCTAGAAACCTATTAGAATAACCCAATCAATGGGGTCCAATCTAAAATCACTAAGACAATGCAAGAAATAAAAAACACTCATCAAAATGAGCTAACATGTCTTCATCCAAATGATGTGGATAATCCAAAATATTTTAGTGTTCCTGGAAGGACATATAAGCACTATAAATAGAGCTTTTTTATGGATTTTCAATAACTTGAAGCATTTTGGATCACCCGCAATTGGCGCTACTTTCTAACAACAAAAGCCTCATATGAAGAAATACTTTTGTGGTCAATCAAAAAAAGAGGAACAATCTTGGTTAAAACAACTCCCTTCCCCACCTTTAAGTACGCACATCCAGGGTATCCAAGATTGGCCTCTCAACAGAAGATCACCCGAAACAAGTCCATGGACCATGGCAGATTTTTCTCCTTCAAAACTCTCAAGAATGGATAAATGGTGGCAATCTCATTACAAGAGATCTAAGCAGAAACAAGGCCGAAGATCTCAAAGATCTTATGAAACTACTCCAAAAACAAAAGGGAAGAGGTCGTGTTCTAAGTGCTTGGCATACAACAGCATAATCCTTCTACAGGCCTATTCGAGTAGTTATCTTTCCCAACTTTCCTGTGTTGCACCACCCCATTATTACAATTGTTCAACTATTATCCTTCCCTAGTGGAAAGACATGGTTGAGGAAACCTCTTCCCAATAATGTTTGATCCAGGATGCATCAGAATTTTCCTTCTACAACATGCCAAGATCCACCAGTCTTCTGAGCATATCTTCACAGCCTTCATGTCCCTAAGAAGCATCACAGAGGACCAAGACAAGGATCAAAAATTTTATCCACAACTGCCTTGACAACAACATCAAGGCCCTGACACCTCTATTCCCCTAGTAAACTGATGGAATCTAGAAAATTCTCTACAACGATGACTCTTTCCCTCCTTGGATTAGATCAATCCCTCTTTGTTAAGCAAATTTCCTTCTCCAAAAAATTCGATGATCTCTTTGAGTTAAGCTAGCTCACCATCTCTCCACAATTGTAGTTATGCTGCTACCCGATTGAAGACTTCATGGCTTCAAAATCTTATCCCCGACATCCTTGGTGTCAGCCAAGATCTTATTCATTATCTTCTAGCTCTATTCAGTAACTTACATTTGAATCTCATCGATAACTTAAGCCCAAGAATCAAGAAAGTTCAAGGCCAAGCTCGTGAATTGCAAACCTTATTTGGACCTCCCACGTGTTAACAAAAAGCTCTTCATATCGACTAAGAGCTCCATCATCATAACTTTCCCTTTCACAAAAGGATTCTCAATGTTCAACAACATCGCATCCAAAAGCGACACTCCCCAACTAATGTTGTAGGAGCCATATGAAAAAACTAGATTTTAGAGGCCATAAGATAGCCCAAACCAATCCCTATAGATACCGTTAGATAGTCCAAATAACCCAAACCATTGCATCCCTACTCAAACCATAGCATCCCAACTCAAACCGGATAGACAACATCTAGATCATGGCAATATGGTATGACAATTGGCCAACTCTCGAACTTGTTATCCATGACCAAACAAATCCCTAAGGGTGCTCTTTGTCTGACCTTGTTGAGATAGCCCCACGACATCACTCATGCTCCACCTACAAACACGAATTCATGTTTGCTCCAGCATGATCCAATGGGAGGAGTTCGAAATCATCACACATTTGTCCGGGATTGAAATAGAACACACATCCTGTTCAAGTCAATAGTCATTTTTGAACTACAACTAGATTGAAGGATTGGAGCGGAATGTGATGTCAAGCCCTCATTAGCCGCCACCGCTTCAGGAAAAGTGTCGGAAGAGCCATCTATCACTTTTGCTCTCAAATGCTTCTTCGAGAGGCTAGTAAAGGGTTGCAGCTAACGGCTCAACAACCCCTTTTCTTAGCTAAGAATTTGAAACCTCGAGATGAAGAAGGTCATGAGTAATCGATATCCATTGTAAAGGAGTCACAAGATTGAAGGTTGTATATAACCCTTAAATCTTGGGGGCTGAATTTAATAGGGAATGACATCATTTAATCTAAGAATTGCACGCATTTTAAGAGGCATGAATGCAACCCAAGGGTCAGCTGGAAGATAAATGACAAGAGGCAGCATCTAATGATCATGTGAACATTCCCAAGAGGTGTTTAGGGAGGCAACTTTGTGGATCACCCATGAGATGGTCTGAAAGGACCACAAGAAAACCTCGTCACATCCACATCACCCAAATGGACTCCAATGTCGAATGACATGACAAAACCTTTATTCCATTTCTATTCAAATAGTATACGACGTTGAAACCTTCTCATAAGACTTTGATAAAAAGGTGATGATTACACCGGAAGATCTGGATATGCTGATGTGAGCTATCCAGGCCTCAATCATATTGCATATGCAAAAATTAAATGCCTATGCCTAAAAAGGGTGCAGTAGCTACCTACTTAAGGATAGCCTCTTGCACCATTCGGGAACATCAATACCAGCCTTCATTAGCCAAATGTCAACCATCTAAAGCTGTTTATGGAGAGGTCAACAAGGGAAAAGCCATTTGCTAAGAACAAATGAGAAGACCCTAGCGACAAATTGCGCGTGACCTCAAGGAAAGCACCAGCTCTCGTTGCCAAGGAGCATGATATCCCCAACATCGACTATAAATAGCTTAACCTCTCTTCCAACAAAGGAAAGAGAGGGAGAGAGATCAAGTAAAGTGTGGAATTTACAAGGAGAAAAGAATGGCCCTTATGGAGAAAGATTTAACCACCTTTGAGACTCCAACTCCCTATTATCTCTTCACACATCTTATCACCTTGTGTAATTATTCTCCCATGTAATACCCTAAAGATTTCATGCAGCTCCTTAAGCTACACAAGGATGTGGTGCTTATTTTTCCAACTAAGAGATTTCCACGTAAAAATTGATTGTCCAATCTATGTTAATCTTATGAGCGACATCTACATTTGGTAGTAAAGGGAATGTTAAATGTTGTGCAACATGTATAATAACAAATAGATTATCGCCAATATATTTTAAGCAGTTTTTTTCTTTTCCTTTGATAGGCTGAGACATCACTTACTAGGAAGAAGTTGAAGAAACTCATTGAAAAAGACTTCTTGAAACTATCAGCCTCAAATAAGAAGCCTTTGAGAAGGTCCATTGTTGAAACAAGGAGTCAAGAGAAAAAACTTGTCAAAAAATAAGATTTTTTTTGCAAGACTTGGAATCAAGAGGACACAATCTCCGATAAAGATTGGCATAAATACCCAGAAAGATAAAAAGCTCAAACTCAAATATCATGCAAAAGTATGGAACTTGTCATGATTAAAACGAGGCATGCCATACATAAGGGTAACACTTGCACTGGTAACCTATACGAGGTGTTCAAAAAGAGTCATCCAGCCTTCTTTATAAATAGGGAGAAGATTGAAAAGTGGTGTGATGTGAGCGACTTGAACTAAAGAGGAAGTGCTGCTATAATAGAAGGTAGAGTTCCTCGAAAATTAATCGCCAGCAACAAGTACTATGGTGATGTTAGGGCAACTCTAGAAATCCATGTGAAGATTATCTGACTAATGCTAATAAAGATGAATAAATAAGATCATTCATCACTTCTCTGTTATCACAGTGCTCTAGGTTTCAAACTTCAATGAAGTCTTCGGCAAAGCTTTCTTGGATAAATCACACACCTCTTGAGGCTTTCTTCAATGAAACTTTCTTTGATGGACCTTCTATGACTTCCACAAATTCCCCTTCCCCCAACTTATGAGAGGGGTTCCATTCCACGACAACTATGGCCCTGCAAACTTCAAGCTTGGGTTTGCTTACGAGCTTTACCAACATGTCCGACAGGCTCTGGTTGATGTGTATCTTCTTTAACAATAGTTTTTTCATCTCAAACACATCCCTAACCAAGTGACAATGAAATTCAATGATCTTGAACTAAGCGGAAAAACTTGGGTTTTCCACCAGGTGAATAACACTCAAGCTATCACAATACAAGAAATACTAATCTTGATTGTTCCCAAGTTATTCAAGTAGTCTCTTCATCTACAGCATCTCTTTACCCCTTTTGGTTGCTACAATCAGATCACATTTAGTCGTCGAAAGTGCAATGCACTTCTACGGCTTGAACTGTCGCGCAACAACTTCACTTCCAAGAGTAACTAGGTATCCTAAAGTTGACTTCCTAAAGTCCAGATCTCAAGCCATATTTGCATCAGAGTAGCCAACAATCTTTAGTAGCGCTTTTCCAAAGCACAATGCCATCTTCGAGGTTTGCAAGGTTCCTTTATTGATGTTGCCACGGTTCCTTTATCAAACCCTATGCTCAATGTTCCAATCTTAGACAAAAATCTTTGTCAAAGTTTTTTTGGATGGCCCACACCTTTTTTGGCTTCTTTGATGAAGCTCTCTTCGACAAGTCTTCTTTGACTTCCTCCTTTAAGGAGCGATCCCAAAAAATTGAAAAATATAAAACTAACAGCAGAATGACTCTTGTAAGGGGAAAAGTTTGTCTGCTTCAGAACTGGTAATAGCCAGTGTTAATAAGTGGTTCCAGCGTTGCATCATTGTCGTACACGTGGCGCCTAGCTGGCGTTTGGCCTTCATTTCTTTTAACTAATTCATCTATCTGTTCTCACAGGTCAGGCCTCGGTCAAACCTCGGACACGAGGGTTCAACCAAGCCTCGTCCACGATGAGCCAGGACCATCCCTGGTAACATCGTCCTCGATGTTACAAACCGGTGCCTGTCACAATCAAGCTTGGTCTGACCGCACCGTTCCCCGTAAAAGACGCTTTTCCCAGACCCGCAAATCAAGAGCCCGCATGCCCCAGCTGTCACGGACCCCCAGAAGCAGTGCCAGTATTAAAAGTTAGCATCCTCCTTTTGCTGCTTTTGGTCCCTCCGGCGGCCAACAAACGGCGCGAACCCAGAGCTTGTTCACCTCCTTTTCTTCAGAAAACCAGGATAAAGCTATATCATCCGCTGCCTACAAATACCTCTGAACAGTCTTCATGCAGACAGATCGGAGATCAGAGAAGAAAGAATCAAGAAAAGCGGCCAGGGTGCAAGCAGCTTCCCTTGTTCTCTCATTCCCATTGTATTAGAGCCCCAACTGAGGAGCTCTCTCCCTCTTTTCTTTCCTAAACATTGTATTAGCCTTAACGGCTACCATTTTCCTTTAGTGAAACTTCTTCGCTGATCGCTCGGTGGACGTAGGGGATTTCCTCCCTGAACCACCTTAAATCTTTGTGTGCTGTTCTGGATGCCCCGAACTCCCTCTATCTTAAGCCTCAACTAACAGGCTTATTCCTCTGCGCGTCGCCGTCTCTCAGGACTCTCTCTTTTTTTCGGTGTTTCTTGGGATCCCCTACATCCTACGTCAATATCTTCTGGTGCTTTCATTGAGACTCTGGGAAGATGGTGGCCAGGACGCGCCGAACCAACTCCGCTGCTCGTAGTACGCACGCGGGAGAACCTTCCGTTCGGGCACCAGAGGACAGGGCTTCGGCCTCAACTTCTCGGCGTCAAGCCGAATCTGCTTCCTCCTCCAGGGGAACCCGTGTCTCAGAACTTCAGAGGATGCTGGCGAATCTTACTGACCTGGTCACTGGCTTCACAGCCCAACAGGCCGTGATTCCCAGGCTGACTCAGCCAGTATGCGCAATACTTCCTCTCCCGCCAGTCGCGGTGACCCCTGCTCCTCTCCCTCCGGTCGCAGCGGCCCCTGCACCTCTTCCGCCAGTTGCGGCGGCCCCAGAACTTCTTCCGCAGGTAGCGGCGGCCCCTGTACCCCCTCCTCCGGTCGCTGAGGCTCTTGTTCCCGCGCTTCCTGTCGCAGCGCCTTCCATTCAGACGTCTGGCTCTTCTCAACCACCCAGACGCCCCTTTTGCCTCCAGGAGGTTCACCAGAATCCTCTTCCACCATGTCCGCTACCACAGTCTGCTTTCCTTCCACCTGCCTTCCCCCCTTTCCTTGCCGGAAGAGATCCCCTCTTTCCAGGTGTTAAGGCCCCTCATCATGGGCCTGACCCTTTCTTTAGACCGATGGATGGCAATGCTCCTTTTACCGACGCCATCCGGCTGGCCCCAATCCCAGAAGACTTCAGGCTGCCCAGGCTTGAGGCATACAGAGGCGCGACCGACCCCCGTAAGCATGTGCAAGGGTTCGAGGCCGCGGTCCGTTATCGCCAGCCAGACGAACCACTAAGTGCCACCTCCTAGCCAACACTTTGAAAGGGGCGGCATTTAGCTGGTTCATCAAACTGCCCAGGGGTCACATCTCCTCCTACGAACACTTGAAATGGGAGCTGATCGCCTGTTTCATTGGTCGGACCCGAATGGTAGTCTCCGATATGGTGCTCGCCAACATTAAGCAAGGCGAGAGGGAAAGCCTCCGGGACTACACCAACCGCTTCTTCGCCGTCGCAACAGAAGCTGAAGATGTCGACCCTGCGGTGGCCATGCACAATTTTCAGAGGGGACTCAAGGTGGGGGATCTGTCTAAATCCCTGCAGCTGGCCAAGCCTCGGAGTTACCCAGAGCTGGTGGCCAGAGCCAGCCAATTTATGCTCCTCGAGGATGCTGAGTCCTCTCCCCCCGATGTTTCTGGAGTCAAGCAGGAGAAGAGAAAGAGGAAACATCGGGGTGATGAACCCTCGGCCACGAAGATACACATGGCCAAGAATCATATTCAAGATGAGGAGAAGCCACGACACATCCAACACTAGAAGCATTTTTTCTCTCGGCCACTTCCTGAAGTCTATGCGGCGGCCGTTAAACAAGGGTGGGTCCGACCTGCCGGACCCAAGCCAGCGCCTCCGGTCGGAGTGGATCCCGACAATTATTGTGAATTCCACGGGAACTACGGGCACAAGCTTCACAAGTGCCGTGGCCTCAGAGCTCTGCTCGACAAACTGGCAGATCAGGGCAAGCTCGAAGAGTTCATGCAGATGGCGCTGACCTTCACTGCTGCCCAGAAAGAAAAGGCCCACGAAGCTACTGGGGCTACTGCTAAAGCCCTGCCGTCTCCAGGTCCCAGCCAACAAGGGCGTCCTTACCCCCCGCTGCCAGGACGATCAATGTCATCTTTAGCATTGACCCTGCTACTGCTCACCGCCAAGAAGTCGAGGTCGGTGGTATCTCTGAGCAACATTCTTCATCCATCCCACTTACCATCTGCCAGGAGGATCTACCTCAGCAGGGCAATATATACAACGATCCGATCGTAGTCGTTGCCCACATAGCTGATTTTGACGTTCGACGAGTGCTCCTCGACTCTGGGAGTGCCGCCGACAACCTATTCGAATCTGTCTTCCTCCAGATGGGGCTCAAGGAGGTAAACCTCCTCGGTGCTGGAACCACCTTACTCGGTTTCTCCGGGGAGAGGGTTCAACCTCTGGGATTCGTTGCCTTACCCGTCTTCTTCAGCGATGACAACGGATACGCCATGAACATGGTGAACTTCGCCGTCATCAGAGCTAGGTCAGGCTACAACGCCATCCTCGGAAGGACGACACTCAATTCCTTTGGGATGGTGCTTTCCACACCTCACCTCTGCGCGAATTTCCCCACCCCCAGCGGCGTTGTCACTATTAGAGGAGGGAAGGCTACCCGGTGTTTCCAGATCGCCGCACAGCTCATCGTCAATCAACTGGATCCCAGGGAGTCTCAACCCGTTGTACCACAGGAGGGGGTTATCAATGTAACCTTAGGGGGAAAGATTCTTCCAAAATTATAAACTTGTTCTCTTCCATGAATGATAAACAGCAGGCGGAGATCACTGTCATGCTTTCTGAGTACATTGATGTCTTTGCATGGTCTCCTGAAGATGTTTTAAGCGTTGACAGGGCTGTCTGCGAGCACCACCTGAACATATCTAATACTGTCTCCCCTATAGCACAGAAGAAAAGGGTGATGGCAGGGGAGAGGCAGAACGCTATCAAAGAGGAGGTCAACAAACTACTTGGAGCCGGCTACATCAGGGAAGTTCAATATCCCCAATGGCTCACCAACGTCGTCATGGTGAAAAAGGCCAACGAAAAATGGAGGATGTGCGTAGACTTCCGCACATTGAATCAAGCCTGCCCCAAAGATACTTACCCTCTCCCATGCATTGATACGATGGTAGATCGTACCTTCGAGTATGAGGTTATGAGTTTCCTGAATGCTTTCTTTGGGTACCATCAGATCCGAATGGCCAAAGAAGATGAAGAGAAGACACCTTCATCACTGACTTCGGCACATACTGCTACAACGTCATGCTCTTTGGTCTCAAGAATGCCGGCGCTACTTACTAGCGCATGATTGATGCCGTCTTGAGGGACCAAAGGGGGAGGAATCTTGAAGCATAAGTCGACGACATCCTAGTCAAGAGCAAAACCTTGGAAGGGCACCTCGGCGACCTCAGGGAGACACTTGACACCCTCCGAAGGTTTAACCTCAAACTTAATCCTACCAAGTGCACCTTCGGCGCGGCCTCAAGGAAATTTTTGGGCTATTTAGTCTCAGCCAGAGAAATAGAAGCTAATCCAGATAAAATCTCGGCGATCCTAAGCATGCCCTCTCCTAAAACGGCAAAAGAAATTTAGAAACTGGCAGGACGGATCAACAGCCTGGGCAGATTCATTTCAAAAGCCGGGGATTGATGCTCGCCATTCTTTCGATGCCTGCGCAACAACAAGAGGGGTCAGTAGACCGACGAGTGCGAAGCCGCTTTCACAGAACTGAAGAGATATCTTACCTCAACCTCGATATTAGTGGCACCAAAGGAAGGGGCGATCCTGTCTTTATACCTGGGTGTGTCTGACACTACAGTCTCAGCGGTCCTCATGGACGACGATAAGGGGGTACAACATCCAATCTTTTACATCAGCCACATACTCCTAAATGCTGAAAGCCGATACCCCACACTGGAAAAATTTGCTCTGGCTCTCCTGGTGACGGCGAGGAAGCTACGCCTATATTTCAAGTCCTACACTATCCAGGTTGTCACTGATCAACCGCTCCTGAAGATACTGCACACTCCTGAGGTCTCGGAAAAACTGCTTAAATGGTCCATTGAGCTGGGCGAGTATGACATCAAATATGTCTCACGGACAACAATTAAGGCTCAGGCACTAGCAGACTTCGTCGCCGAGCTTTCTACTTCGGAGCCATCGCTTGCCAGACATCGGACAAACCTCTAGTCCCTTCACGTCGATGGCAGTGACACTTCAGTTCAAGACTACAAACAATCAAGCGGAGTATGAAGCTCTCATTGCAGGGCTAAACTTCGCACTCAGCATGGCTATGAAGTGTATACAGGTATTAAGTGACTCCCACCTGGTCGTCAACCAGGTGAATCGAGCATTCGAAACGAAGGACGAGGTTCTGAAAAAATATCTGCAACAAGCCCAGTCCTTGATCTCTCAATTTGAAGATTTCTCCCTGACGCATATTCCCAGAGAAGAAAACAAAGTGGCAGATCGGCTCGCGAAGGTGGGACTCCCCGACCTCCGCCGAACTCAAGTATTCGAAAGACCCAGTTTCGAATGCGCAGAAATTCACTCTGAAGAGCATCCGCCTTACTGGATGGACAGGATCCTCAATTACCTGAAAGATGGGACCCAGCTCAACAACAGGCAAGAGGCGAAGAAACTGAAGCTTGACTGCGCCAAGTACGCCCTCATCAATGGGGAGCTCTACAAAAGGTCTTATGCTAAGCCCCTCATCAAATGCTTGAGGCCTGAGGAAGCCCAAGAAGTCATGGAGGTTGTGCACAAAGGAGAATGTGGAACTCATGCTCATGGCAGAAATATGGTTATGCGAATCCTACGCCAAGAATTTTTCTGGCCAAATATCCACAAGAATGCTCAGGTGTTTGTGGAGAAATGCTCCCAATGCCAGTACTACACTGACATGCATAGGCAGCCCGTCGGCTATGTCAAACCTATCAATTCGTCTTGGCCCTTCGCTATTTGGGGGCTGGACTTCCTGGGCGCAATGCCTACGGCCATGAGGAACTACAAGTGGATACTAGTGGCTGTCGACTACTTCACGAAGTGGATTGAAGCAAAGCCACTTACTCATCCTACTGCTCAAAATGTCGAGAATTTTCTATGGGCTAACATCGTCTGCAAATACGGTATACTGATAGTGATTATCACAGACAATGGTACCCCGTTTGCTAATCAGCGGATCCATGACTTCTGTGCAAACATCAAATCAACCTCAAGTATGCATCTGTCTGGCACCCTCACACCAATGGGCAGGCAGAAGCCGCCAACAAAAACATCCTGAATATCTTGAAGAAGCGCCTTGACGGCGCCAAAACCCGCTGGCCAGAAGAACTACCAGGCGCTCTCTGGGCTTACAATACAGCTCCTTCCGAAGTTACTCAGGAGTCTCCCTTCTCCCTTTCATTCGGGATGGACGCAGTCATACCAGTTGAGTTAGAACACTTCTCTCCCAGGGTAGAAACCGCAGCCAACTTCAACCTCGAAGATCTGCAAACCTAGATGGGTGAAAACGATGATTCACGGCGAGTCAATCTGGACCTCTTGGAGCAAAAAAGAGAGTTGGCCGCACTCAAGCGCCTGGAGCACAAGCGTCGGGTTGAAAGGTATTTCAACCGCAAGGTTAACCCCAGGACTTTTGTTCAAGGAGACTTGGTACTCAAACGACGGCTTCTTGCTGACAGCAATTTATGGGTTCCCAAACTTGAACCTAACTGGAAGGCCCTTACATCGTGCACGAGGTTGCTGGACCGAACGCATATTATCTCATGACTTCCGAAGGTATCCAACTCCCCAGGACTTGGAGTGGGGATGATCTAAAGAAGTTCTATGCCTGATTCCTGGCAGCAGTTCATCTTTATACCTCCTATACGAGATTCATTTGTACAGATTCATTCAGGAATTTATTACACGAATTCAATTGACAAGTTTTGGGACATTCTTTACTAATAGACATCTGGGTTCTTCCAAAATATATCTGGACTGTCTCAACGGTTATATCGTGAACTCCAAAGTTCTTGTGACAGTGAATCTTACACCTGTTAAATTATATTGGGGTATTCATATCAGCTTAATATCTACGCTCAGGTATGATTTCAACCTCAATTCTCAACCATCGTACCCGAGGCTTCGGACCTCGTACACGATGGTTCGTCATAACTAACCTTTAATATACGGAGGTCACTGAGCCTAATTAAGCCTGGCAGGCGGGGTCTCCTACATACATCTGGAACCCTTCCAAAAGCCCATCCGGCTAGCGGGAGGTCTGAAGACCTGCTCGTAACCTTAGGGCAATCCCTGTCATCTACTCATGATACAGGTCCCCCCTAAGCAGAGTGTCTTCGCTTCCTACTAGGATCTGCCGCTCTAACGGAGGTCAGCCCTTGCCTCAAGTACAAACATCGGCCACGATGTTTCAGATGATCAAGTTCTTTTGGCATTGGGTCAGACAATTCCTCCTAGGCAGGATCGCCATCCTTGTGCCTTCGTCCCCAAAGATCCCGGTGAAGTTAGTGTTGATTGGGGGCTCTATGCTACACTGCCAGTCATGTTCTCCCCCGGCAGCAAAGCCTTCCTCCTCCACACTTTTCGCTTTCTTAGATGGAGGCTCTGGGCTTGTGCTCTCGGAGGGACCCCTTTTCTTCTTGGGAACCTCGCTGAGGATCAAGTCCAGGCAAGGTCCCTCCATCCTCTCCTTTTCTTGGCCTCCGTCGACCTTATTCTCCTCCTCCTCTCCACCTATAACAACCCCTTTGGCACCTTTAGGGATTGTCTGGAGCTTGGCAGCTGACACGGGTCCTTTCTCCTTTCCCTCGTACCCCAACTTAGCCAAGGTTTTCCTATAGTCTGCGGCATCCTCGGGAGAGGATACCACATCGACGACGGTTCCGCCGCAGACCGGCTCCGGAACCTCTATCACCTCTTCCTCCTCCACCTCAGTTATCTCTCTATCTGGGTGGCAAGAGGCTGCCCCCTCCTGGCCCTCTTCATCAGAACCGTGCCGGGAGGTGGGGTGACTTCCTTGAAGATGGTGTACCCCAACGTCTTGGCGTGCAGGGATACATCATTCTTCACGTATCTGAGGAAGTCCTTCAGGGGCCAGGTCTGCCCCTTCAGCCACTAGACTTTTTAGGGTCTCTTGCCCGGCCATCCACTTGGTGTCGCCAATGAACTCCGGGAGGCATGTATCGGGCGTCAAGGGAATCCCTAAATCCCCTCCGACGAATAAGTAGTACTCCCTCCAGTCTGAGTGGGAACTACTTGCCCCTGAAAATATTGTCTTCCTCGTCTTTGACCGCAGGGCCAGACATCCTTCGTACCCTGGCACCGCCATCTAGCTGAACAAGGTCCTGAACAGCGTCAGGGTCCACGGTATCCCCTGAGCCTGCAGCAGTTTCAGGAAGGAATACACGTAGGCCACGACATTACGGGAGAGTTGCGCCGGGACGAAATCCTGAACTCCGGTTGCGGCAGCAACATTAGACCATACTCCACCTGCGCCCGGTATACGCATACCGCTCCTTCAGGGGGGACTGTTTGGTCAAAAATCGACAGTGGGGGATGACCATTAGTCTAGAGTTCCCTCTAAACCCTCTGGTAATGTTGAGCACCTCGTGCTCCATCAGGAAACTCTCCTGATAGCTGGTGTTCTTTTGGAATTGATCGGTAAGTTCGGCCCACTCGATCTCTCTTCCTCCCATCGCTCAGTTTCGCGGTGAACGGAGCAAGGGCTTCTTTTTTCTCTCTTAGGGTTAGAAGACGGACAAGAACTCCAGTTTTCCCTTGGGAAAGCCTTTATGGGAAACAACTGTGGCTTTTCGTCTTCTGACCGTCTGATTTTATCGGTCAATGCGCGAATGCAATCAGACCGTCCGTATCTTCTAACAAGTTCAGAATTCGAAGCGACGCACGGTTATCAAAGCGTCGCTTCCCCTCGTTTCGTCATATGCTGTACACGATGATTCATAATCATGCGCAATGTTTTGAAACGGCGTTCTATTCTTTGTCCCCTCTACTATTATCGTCCGATTTTTTATAATCGTGCACGAGGATAGTAACTTTCATTTTTAACTTAGAATTTACCGTTGGTTTTATACTTTCACATTTATGAATTTCTGTTCCCTCTTTTCTGATCTCGTGGTACCTATTTTAAACACGAAAGAAAAGACAAACACAAACAAAATTCATCCAAAATAAATTTTTGAAAGAAAAAATATATTTCATTAACGATAAAACTTGTTACAATTTTATTTTCTCTGTTCTCTTACATGTTTCTCTCATGAGTACAGGAAAAACAAAAAAAAATACAAGACTTCAGAACTTAGACACCTTGTATAATAGTGTTGACCTCAAACACGAGGAACCCCCTCTTTGAGACCAATCTATTACACTCTTGACAGCAGGGAGCAGATCGCCCGGGAGCTACCAGGACTCCTCTCCTCAACTATCGTTCCTTCAAATATTACGCTGATGATGAGGCTAAGGCGTTAGGAGATGGGGGAAATCACTTCTAGCTCCCTGGCTGATCCTGCTGGTGGACTTCGGGAGGAGCACTTTGGCCTAACCATCTGGCCTCGAGGGGAGTAATCTGGCCCTCTTCGGAAATCCTGCGTAGGGGAGATAGGTGATATCCCCAGCCAACGTAGGACCTTGCTGGAGGAACCTCCTCTGGGCAGTGGCTGCCAGCGTCGAAGAACTTGTCTGGTCCCTTAGGACCACAGAAGGGAAAAACAGCAGGACTACTAATATTCTCCTGATTTAAGATGCTTACATCAACCAATGTCTGCAGGAGGACATCAAAAGCTGTATGGTTCTTCACGTGGTGACCCACCGGCGAGGCGCTGACAATATTCACCGCCCTTCTCACCGCTTCTTCCAGATCCTCCATATGTCGTCCCCGCCATCCAGAGCTATTCTCCACCAAGGCCCGCAAGGAGGAACCTCGGACTTCAGCAACTCCTCCCGGCGACGAGTTTCGGAGGCCGCCTCCTTCGCTCCCGATGATGCCTCCTTAGCCTTGGCAACCTCATCCCTTAGCCAGCTCCTCTCCTCTTTCAAAGCCTCCTTCTCATCATATAACTCCTTTATTCGTTTTTGGAGATCTTTGAAATGAGCAGAATGGGCCTGGTTCACATCCGATAGGCTGCGGTGGAACTCTCCCCTCGCAACCACACTCTTACTGGCTCATTCTGCGTTACTCAGAGCCAGGGAAGCTAACTTGTCTTTCAGTTTATACAACTTTCCTAGCTCCTCCCTATGATCACTTTGAGAGCACTTCATGACCTGCAACAAAGTGTCCTTCAACTCATCTATTCGGATATTCTCCGAAGGTGGCAAGCCTCTCCTTCCTCCTTGCCCTTCAGAGATTTTACTACCTCCAGAACCTTAAAGGTACTCCCCAGGATCTTCTCCTCCTCCCTCCTTATTTCAAACAATCTTTCTCCCAGTACGCCCCATGTCTCCCCAATGTAGGGGGCAACATTGGAGGCAACTGGAGGATCTCCTTCCCCTTAATCGCTTCTTCCATCTTGCCTCTTGGCCCTTCAATGCCAAAAGCGCTTTCAGGAGCAACCTAGGAGGGCACTTCCTTCTTCTCTTTAGTAGTCTCCTCCATCTTACCGCCCACCTCCTTCCTTCCCTTTTCTTCCTTTTCCTCGTCATTTCGGAGGTTCGCTGGAAGGAAAGAAGGGAAGAGGGACTTCCTTTTCTTCTCAAAAGGAGGGATTGATGTACCAAGAAGAGCGGGACCACAGATCTTGAGGGGTGTCTTCTTCACGCCCTCTGCAGAAGGAAACCCGAACTTGGGAAGGAACCGCTCAATCTCTTCATCTTTGAGCAGGATCTTCCCGGACGCTAGTTTTTTCCCGGCAGCTGTTTCACTCACCAGGATCACCTCCTTCCGCTCTCCAGCCTTCAGAGGCGATTTGACTGGAGAATCAAAGACGTTCACCACCTCTGTGGCCTCTACGCTCGTCGACTCCTGCACTGACTCCAGCTTCTGCGCCAGGACAGCAGCAACCCTGACTGACGGAGCCTCCGCCTCCAGAGCCACAACCGCAACTCCACTTCTTCCGCTGGGGGCGCTTTAACAAGATCCGTCGTCGCCGACTTCGGCGACCCTTCAAAAGAATCCAGGAGCCTCCTCTTCTCAGGAGGAGGAGCGTCAACTGGAAGATCGCTGGCTCTCTTCTTTGTGATGCCTGACAGAGTCACCCACTTCTTCCTCTCCGCCATCTCTTTAACAATCCACCCTCTCTTGCAGAAATTCAGGAACTGGAGGAAGAGAATACAGATTGGTGGGCGTCGCCTCCATCTTATCCTAACAGGTCTCGGGCAACGCGTCCACCATCACAACAGTTCGCATTCCAGGATCCATATCAATATTCGCGCCCTGACAATGCAGGGCGCTGATGTTAACACATCGTTCCAGCGCTGCATTCCTGCCGTACACGTGGCGCTTAGCTGGCGTTTAGCCTTCATTTCTTTTAACTAATCCATCTATCTGTTCTCACAAGTCAGGCCTCGGTCAAACCTCGGACACGAGAGTTCAACCAAGCCTCGTCCACGATGAGCCAGAACCATCCCTGGTAACATCGTCCTCGATGTTACAAACCGGTGCCTGTCACAATCAAGCTTGGTCCGACCGCGTCGTTCCCCGTACAAGACACTTTTCCCAGACCCGCAAATCAAGGGCCCGCATGCCCCAGCTGTCACGGATCCCCAGAAACAGTACCAATATTAAAAGTTAGCATCCTCCTTTTGCTACAAACAGCGCGAACCCAGAGCTTGTTCACCTCCTTTTCTCCGAAAAACCAGGATAAAGCCGCACCATCCGCTGCCTACAAATACCTCTGAACAGTCTTCATGCAGACAGATCGGAGATCAGAGAATAAAGAATCAAGAAGAGCAGTCAGGGTGCAAGCAACTTCCCTGATTCTCCCATTCCCATTGTATTAGAGCCCCAACTGAGGAGCTCTCTCCCTCTCTCTCCCTCTTTTCTTTCCTAAACATTATATTAGCCTTAACGGCTACCTTTTTCCTTTAGTGAAACTTCTTCGCTGATTGCTCGGTAGACGTAGGGAATTTCCTCCCTGAACCACTTTAAATTTTTGTGTGCTGTTCTGGATGACCCGAACTCCCTCTTTTTTAAGCCTCAACTAACAGGCTTATTCCTCTGCGCGTCGGCGTCTCTCAGGACTCTCTCTCTTTTTCGTTGTTTCTTGGGATCCGCTACATTCTACGTCAACAGCCAGTAAGAAGAACAATAGTAGTAATTTCATGCACAACCTTCATTTATCAATTAAGAAACCCTTGACTGTGCTAAACCTTTCAAGGAAACAAAGATTAATGCAAACATTTATTATAGAAAGATGCAGTATAGAGACAGAGAGAGTACTGTCTTTCGTTCTGGGGATGTCTCTGCGAGAAGGATCCTCAAGTGAATGCCGGTCCAGACTCCGGACCGTCATCGCCAGCTGCGAGACGAACCCCCCTCTGGGAAAATGACAGTTTTTCCGCCTTTGCGCAGTGAAGAAGCTGCGAGCAAAATCAACAGTTTAGAGAGGAAGTGCGGAGCCGGTGAGACGAGGTCGGCGAGAGAAAGAAGAAATGGGGGCTAATCCTACGAACCTAGACAGGAACAACAAGGTCCTTGAAGCGCCGATGGATGTGGCGGCTGTGGAAGAGAAGGAAATGTGGCGAATTTGGCGGCCACGACAGCCGGTCGAGGCGGCGCAGCAACAGCAGGGATGCCGGGAGAGAGCTGGACGCATAGCGGCGGCGGCGGCGGGGGCGGGGGCGGGAAGAGCGGGTGAGCGCCATAAAATTATGGGACAAATATCATTTATTTAGCTCCCCCTGTTTACTCTTATGCATATAACTATTTTTAATTTTTAAATTAAACGGATTAAATCACCATTTTATATGATAATAAATTAAATTTTTTATAATGAATTCATAACAAAAAAATAAAAATAAAAATAATTACTTTTAGTAAAAAAGTATTATCGATTATAAAAAAAATTGTATATTTTTTATTTAAATTAGTATACTAATTTATTTAACTTAAAAATTAAAAGAACTTATATATATATAGACCCTGTTTGGCGCGAGGATCAAAACAGGATCAAAACAGGACCAAAATGGTACTAGTTTAAAAAATAATAATAATAATAATAATAATAATAAATAAATTTTTTAAATCGTTCTACACAAATTAAAAATATAAAAAATCGTTCTACACAAATTAAAAATATAATAATATTAATTTTATTTCACATTCTAGACCAAAATATTCAAATCGAGTATTTTGATCTAAAATGTGAAATNATCATTATTATTATTTAAACTAGTACTATTTTGGTCCTTGTGCTAAACAGGATAAAGTCAAATAAAAGAGATCAAAATGTTAATTATCAACGGAATCTTAAAAAATTAATTAAAAAAGATATCCTCCTTTTCATTGTTTTTGATAAAGATTTTTTCAGTAAATTTAAAAAAAAACTTATGAAAATATTTTCTGAATATTATTTTTAATTTAAAAAGATAAATTTAATGTTACCTTTTTAATATTTATTAAAATTTAAAATAAAATTAATTTTAATTAAAATTTTATATAAAATTTAAAATAAAGATACTTTTACAATTTCCTCTTATTTTAAACCTCAAACAAAGAGAAGCAAAACTCAAAGCTGTTAGAAAGCTGCCTTCCAACAGACAGAAGCCAACCCCTAGAGAGAGAGACACACACAGCTTATAGTATTGGTGGCTTAATCGAGTCCATTTCGAATGAGTCGAGCGAATTACAATTGAAAATATTAAAATTTTTAATTTTGAATTAAATTTCTAATTAAATCTAATCTAATTATGAGTGATATAAAATATATCAGAAGAAAATATTATAAATTTATTTTAAAATTATATATATAATTCATCTCTTTAATATAAATTAATATAATATACTTATATACAATAATTTTTTAAATATATTTTAAAAATGTGAAAATTTCGTGTTAGCTATTGAGATCATAGGGTCCTCAGATTTTGAATCGTATTACTTAGAATGCTAAAGTTTTAAGATGCTATCATATAAGAACTCTATAAGATCTCGAGACCTATATTTTATAATTCAAAATTTATAGACCAATATATAAAAATTTTAGGATCTTAGGAACTTAAATGTAATTTATTTTCTAAAAAATTATAAATATTTTTATTGATAACTTTTATCCATTGATCTCCTCTTCAGGCAACTTGGCCCCCAACTTTTGTTCTCTGTGCGCACCACCAGACGGCAAAGGCATCAAGCTCAACCCGATGTTCAGAATTTTTCCCCCGCAGCCGCCGGAATCCCCCGCAGCCGCTGCCGCCGGAAATCACGCCTCCCAGAAGAAGAGGAAGCGCCGCCCCGCGGGCACGCCTGGTACGTCATTCTCATGCATCATTCATCCGTGAAAGCAAAGAAATTAAATTTCCAACCCAAACTTCACGATCGACAGATCCCGACGCGGAGGTGGTGTCGCTGTCGCCAAGAACGCTTCTTGAATCCGACCGTTACGTCTGCGACATCTGCAACCAGGGATTTCAGCGGGATCAGAACCTGCAGATGCACCGCCGGCGGCACAAGGTGCCCTGGAAGCTGCTGAAGAGGGAGTCCCCCTCGCCGGAGGCTGCGGCAGTGCCGGCTAAGAAGCGGGTGTTCGTGTGCCCGGAGCAGAGCTGCCTCCACCACGACCCCTGCCACGCTCTCGGCGACCTCGTCGGCATCAAGAAGCATTTCCGGCGAAAGCACTCTGCCCACCGGCAGTGGGCCTGCTCCCGGTGCTCGAAAGCCTACGCCGTCCACTCCGACTTCAAGGCTCACCTCAAGACCTGCGGTACCCGCGGCCACTCCTGCGACTGCGGCCGCGTCTTCTCCAGGTGATCTTCCTTCCCAAAAGCTTAAATCTTGTAGTGTGTGGGATCGATGACGATGGAAATGAGGTGTTGGTTTTCACTATAGAGCAGATCAAATTTGGTGATTTAATTTAATTATTTTTAAAGCAGTCTAATACTTTAGATAATTGGAAGTTACAAGAATTTAAATAAAGAATACTGATTAAAAAATAATTTAAATAAAGAAGAACACAACAATTTTTTTTTTTATTTTGCAGAGTGGAGAGCTTCATCGAGCACCAAGATTCGTGCAACGCCGGCCGCGGACGGCCGGAGCTCTGCACTCCCCAGCAACGGTCCTCCCTGCCCCACATGGCTTCCAGTCCGAGCCCACCGAGGGATACCATCGCCGGAGCTCCGCCGCCGCCGTCACCAGCCTCCCAGGCACCACCACTGCCGCTCTTTGTCCGTCAGCAGCCGCAGCAAAATATTGAGCTCCAACTCCTTCCTCCCCCCTCCCCGCATACCGACAACGGCATCGGCGCCGACGACGACGAAGACGCTGAGCTCCACCTCTCGATCGGCCGCCGGCCGTCCTCGCCAGTGGAGCTCCGCGCGGCGATGATGCAGAAGGCGACGGCGGATGCGGCGAGGGTGGAGGCGAGGCGGCACGTGGAGCTCGCGGAGAGGGAGATGGCCGCCGCGCGCGCGATCCGGAAGCAGGCGCAGGCGGAGCTCGAAAAGGCCTCCGCTCTGCGGGCCGCCGCCTCCCGGCAGATCAACGCAATCCTCCGGCAAATCACCTGCCTCCAATGCCAGCAGCTGCTGCATCCGGAGGCGACGCAAACCCAGACTGCCCCCTTCTGCAGCTCGCCGGACATGGCAGGGTTCCTGTCGTCGGCGGGAAAAGATGACGGGGAGCGATCCATAATTCAACCAGAAGTTTGATCATTATTTTATTTTTCGTTTTTTTTTTTTCATTTTTACTAATTTCTATATAACTTTGGGAATTTAATTTTAATTTCTAGCATTTGCCTTTTATATTGTATCATTTTTTGTGATTATCTTGATGATTTATGAATTTTGAATGCCTTTAATTTCATAGTTTGATTTTTGGAAGTGATGCAAATACATTTAGGCTGTCAATTATGTTCGGAACTCTAAGGCCTACGATTAAAATAATGATCAAAATAATATTAATTTTAAAAATAATATTAAATAAATAAATTTTTTAATCACTCTACACAAATTTTAATATAAAAAATATTAATTTATTTCACATGCTCAATAATTTTTAATAATAATAATAATTTTATTTATCAAAATTCTTGATTTTTTATATTAAATTTTATGTAAAATAATTAAAAAAATATTTATTATTATTATTTTTAAACTAGTACTATTTTGGTCCTGATTTTAGTCCCATATTTGACAGACAGGGCCTTAGACATATTCAAAATAAAATTAGCTCCAATGTGAATTCCATTTGATTTTATTCAACTCAAAGTGAACTCGCACAAAATTTGCTTGCATTTTACTTGAGATGAACTAAATTTAATTTTTATTCGACTTGAACTCAACTTATTTGAAATAAAATTATTTCAATTTGTACTCAATATCTGTATTTTGATATTTATTTAGGATTTATTTTTGTATTTTATGATATTTTACATATATACACATATATATATATATATATTTGAAAGATTTATATTGAAAAAATTGAGATATAGAAATATTTATTATACGAATAAACTCAAGTGAAAGATTAAATGCAATATGTAATATACGTTAAATAAATATATAATCATTAGAACAAGTTTTATTAAAAGTAAAGCTAGATTCAACTCATCGAGTTTGACTGAAGATAAACTTGCTTGAACTCAACTCGTTAACAGTTGTACAAATATTGTTGCTTTGTCATTGAATCGAAGAGCCATTAGTCTATTGTAGAAAAATAATATTTTTAAATAATGGTCTTTAAGAAAAGCAAAAGACGATCACTAAACCACTTTCTAGACTTCAAGAAGACGTAAACAATAAAAAAAATACACACACGCACAGCATAAAAAATGTACTTAAATATTTTGATCCGTCTATGAATTATAAGGAGAACTCGTACAAACTCATGGATAAACTTTCTTATTTAAGTAGATGTGTGACTAGTCTTCATCGTAAGAATGTTTTATGTCGATGAACATCGCTTTCTAAGTGCTCTGCACCAGTTTTTTTTTTTTTTTTTGGATAGAGCTCTGCACCAGTTGATGATTCGTTAAAGATGCCAATATTGTTCATTATGTAATGTGATTTTTTTTTTGGTGCCACATAATAAAATGTCATGTGATTTGATTAAAAGGATAATGGGCTTGGGCCCATTGTGGAAAAGCCCATCAAGATGGATTATTGGATTAAGGATTATAGAATGCAAAGAATATAATCCTTTGTAGCATTACCATAGAAGAGGTATTCATGAAAATTAATTGGCATCCCATTAAGCAACTAATTAAGCCATGGCATTCATAGATTCTAAGGAAAGATTATTAGATTCGAAGATTCGAATTATTCAGCATCCAATCACAGGGCATCATGCATGCACAAATCTCTCTAAAATGCACATATAGTACCCTGTGATTAGGTCCTAAATGATGCACACACCGAACTCAATAATTCCCCAATTCTAAAGCTCTAGTTGATAAAAAAAAGGATTCCAAAGCTCCAAAAAGATGTAATTATTTTAATTGTTAGTAGCTCAAATATAACTCCAAAAAAAAAACTATGTTCTATCATTTGAATAAAAATCACGTGAGAAATATTTCTCTCTCCCACGGTACAACAAAGGAAAGAACAAAAATGGGTCACTCTATTAGCAGGTCTGTACATATGTGTAATGCTATATGCATTTTCCATTAGCTTCCAATAACTCAAAAACATGAATTGGCTTTTAGGTTAGTCTTCAATGCAACATTTTTTATTTTTTTTTTCCATAAGTGATGCGAGACGGAAAAAAGGGTCAATGATATTTTATATTTATATTTAGTAAAATTGATTGACAAATTATTTTAATTAAGAGAAAAATATTTTCTAGATAAATTATATGATAAATAAGATTTTTGAATATCGCAAATTAAGATATTTTAAAATTAAAATTAAATTGGACAGTAAATTCAACAGTAATTGACACACAAGAAGTATCGGGTCACACAATTAGAGCCAAATAAATAATCCAAATCAAGCGAATAATTTGTGTTGAAATCAAATAATCAGTTTAGTTGCGTTCAGAAAAGAATTTACCAGTAAATACTGTGAATTGAATCAGAGAGAACTCACTGACGATGATGATTAACTGATCTGATCGAGTACCGGCGACGTATGGACAAAGCGCAAACGGCGCGCGGGAGCGAGCACAGGCGGGCGCACTAGCAATTGCAGGCAAGCGCGCTGGCAGGCGAGTGTGTGCGGACAGGAGCGCGCAGGCGGGTAGGTGCCCACAGGCGGGCGGGCCCGTGCTGGCGGCGCCCGGG
>JAEMOT010000829.1:180211-193646 GCA_019297695.1 Apostasia ramifera
GCGGGCGGGCGAGAGGGCGGGCGCGGGCGAGCGCGAGGGCAGGCGTGCGTGCGTCATTGACACTCACCGGTGGCCGGCGGGCTGCCGGGAGGCTGAACCGGAGTCGGAGGGGTGCGCAAGCACAGGTGGATGCGGGCGATTTCCCCGAACGACAGAGAGAAAGAAGAGAAATTGAATATTAGGGCTGGAAAATTACATCAAGGGACTTAGATTTTGGTTGAGCTAAAGGAAGGAAAAGATTTTTTTTTTTTGAAAAGTGGATAACTAGGCTAATTTGAGGATTCTCACCAAAGGCTAACCTTACCCTTTCCTTCACCTGAATATCGACTCCTTAACCCGGATCTAGGCTCTGAGAAAACTCAAACATAATTTCATTCATCACAATACTCTACTTTTACAATGCAAGGCGATCTCTTTATATAGAGAGATCACATGTAGAAATTTGAAAATACAATATTAAATACAGAAAATAAAATACCAAATAAATAAAAACAAATATGAAACTAAGTCTATTATAATAAATTAAAATCAGTTCCAAATGTGGCGAGTCTCCAAATCTTTCAAATATGCTCTGAATCAAATCAAATCAAATCAAATCTAAATAAAGCTAATATAGAAATCTCTATTAGCTCTAATTAATTTGAATTTTGATTCAGTACATAACGTCCTCCTAGCCATCAAATTAGATGATGATCTGTGTTCTCACCAATTCTCCCCATGTGGGAGGAACTCGACCCCATCGAGTATGGGTCATGCGACTCATGTGTCTCCGAGTGAGTCAAATCAACTGTAACCTTTGAGCCTCCTGAAAAGGTAAAATTCTCCACCGAATCAAATATTGCTGATAATTAAATTCTATTAAAATTACTTGCTCAACAAGTTTATTCAATTAACTCTAAAATTATTGAGGTGGATTTTAGCTGTGGACTCTCGTGGGTAAAGCTATATTCAAAGGGAATAAAAGGCTATTGCTTCACTAGTTATTATTGTTGTATCCTGATAACCAATAGATCTAAAATATTAAAAATATCAACTATTCTCATGATTTAATAATAATATTCAAACTTATTCAGTTGACTCAATTTAATAAAAATTTTAAAATAAATTAATTTAGAGATTTAATTATCTTAAAGTATCATAATAAAATATTTTAGAAAATTTTTTTACACTTAATTATAATAGTTCACCATTAATTTTACTGATTTTATTTATTTTATAATATATAAATTAAAAAAAGCTGACACATGCAATAAACTAAAATAAAATGCAAATACAAATACTGACTAGACTCAATCCTATAATATGAAAAAAAAATTAAATGTATGCAGACTTGATTGATGGCCTTACTAATGTCTACTGAATAATTAATTCTGATTATAGGCATATGGAGAATAAGTTAGAGTCACGAGAGATGCGGTTCCTAATAGGTGCTATAACGTTCTCCAGAAATATCTGACAAATCGTATAGCATACCAGTTAGATGCTCGCGTAGTCAACCACTCAGTTTCATGCGCCATCTGCCTACATTGGTCTATAGGTGTTGAGTTTTTACTAAATCTAGGATATGTATAAGTATGCTTAACTAGATCAAACCTACTGACCTCATAATGATTGTAATGATTGTAGCCTATAATCATCTCAATGTGATCGATAGTGTCATCAATACAGTAAGATGATTCAGTGGTTCTTATTGAATCTATGATATGTTTTTCTTTATGACTCAACTCTATAATTATTTTTTTAACTTGACTTTCAATTTCTATCCTATAGCTATCTTTTTCGTGCATCTCATCCTCGTACTTTTCGTACTCTTCGGTTAAACTAGGATCTGCTATATAAATGGATATAGGTAAGGAATCAAGTTCCAATGCTTCAGGAAGAATGAAGGTCTCCGTGGAGAACTCATTCAAAATTTTTTTCACAAAGAAACTAGATTGGTTACCTATAGTCTCAATAAGTCTGGCAATGAGAGTATGAATTGGAGCAATTGGTACTAATCTAGGCTCATGTTATTTATTAGGTGTAGATATGCGGCCAAACCTTGCGATAAGCTCGGTCAAGATAGCTTCTAATTTGGGATTCATGGGAATAGGGAAGCTAGACCTAGTGGGCATATGCAAACAGAAATAAATATGCCTAAATGCACCATATTCCAACCATGCTCTGATACCAAGTTGATGCGAGACGAAAAAAAGGGCCAATGATATTTTATATTTATATTTAGCAAAATTGATTGGCAAATTATTTTAATTAAGAGAAAAATATTTTCTAGATAAATTATATGATAAATAAGATTTTTGAATCCCGTAAATTAAGATATTTTAAAATTAAAATTAAATTGGATAGTATGATAAATAAGAATTTATCAATTTAGATTAGGCGTCAATTTAAATTCAATAAATCAGTTCTGAGGTTCAGGAATTTAGGACAGACGTCTCACAGTTAAATTCAACAGTAATTGACACACAANGTCGGAGGGGCGCACAGGCACAGGTGGACGCGGGCGATTTTCCCGAACGATAGAGAGAAAGAAGAGAAATTAAATATTAGGGCCGAAAAATTACATCAAGGGACCTAGATTTTGGTTGAGCTAAAGGAAGAAAAAAATTTCTTTTTTTTTTTGAAAAGTGGATAACTAGGCTAATTTGAGGATTCTCACCAAAGGCTAACCTTANAAGTATCAGGTCACATAATTAGAGCCAAATAAATAATCCACGTCAAGCGAATAATTTGTGTTGAAATCAAATGATCAGTTTAGTTGCGTTGGGAAAAGAATTTACTAGTGAATTGAATCGCAGAAGAGTCACTGACGATGATGATTAACTGATCTGATCGAGTACTGGTGACTTGCAGACAAAGCGCAAACGGCGCGCGGGCGCGAGCACAGGCGGGCGCACGAGCAATCGTAGGCAGGCGAGCGGGCAGGCGGGCTGCGCGCTGGCACNGCCCCTTAACCCGGATCTAGACTCTGAGAATATTAAATGCAGAAAATAAAATATCAAATAAATAAAAATAAATATGGAACTAAGTCTATTACAATAAAATAAAATCAGTTCTAAATGTGGCGAGTCTCCAAATCTTTCAAATATGCTCTTAATCAAATCAAATCAAATCTAAATAAAGCTAATATGAAAATCTCTATTAGCTCTAATTAATTTGAATTTGAATTTTGATTCAGTACATAACGTCATCCTAGCCATCCAATTCGATGCTGATCTGTGTCCCCACCAATAAGTTATAGAGGTGATGTCAAAATCTAACAAAAAAAGTTACAAAGGATATTTCTAAAATATGAAGGCAATCATCTAATTTAGAATAAATATAAGATCTGTTTTTTGTATCTTCTTTGAATTAAGAGACCAAGCACTTGGTATAAGCTTCTGTATATGTTTTTCTTTCTACAAGGTATAGTCACTTTCGAGCTATCCTCATTGATTTAGGAAATTATCTTTAAATCACATAAATCTTGTGTTTTTGGAACTAAATTTTTGTCAAAAGATAATTAAAATATCTTATCCCTCTCTTGCTATCACACGTTACCTTATTTTCGTAGCAAATCTGTATTAAATTAAAAGAAGAAATAAAATATCATAAAAGTATCTTAAGCCCAGTTTGACGCGAGGACCAAAATCAGGATCAAAATCAAGATCAAAATGGTACTAGTTTAAAAATAATAATAATAAATAAATAATTTTTTTAATTATTTTATATAAATTTTAGTATAAAAAATATTATTTTACTTCATATAGTCAATAATTTTTAATAAAAATATTAATTTTATTTCACATTCTAGATTAAAATACTCAATTCGAATATTTTGGTCTAGAATGTGAAATAAAATTGATATTTTTATTAAAAATTATTGAATATGTGAAGTAAAATAATATTTTTTATATTAAAATTTATATAAAATAATTAAAATATTTATTATTATTATTATTATTTAAGTTAGTAACATTTTGGTCCTAATTTAGGATTTATCACATATCAAAAAATTCAGTACTCTTTCACAATACTTAAAGAAATTCCAAATGATTCGATAATGTATTGCTTACAAAATAATCATTTTCCTAAAGAACTCCTTTGATGATCACCTTCCCAATCAACATCATTTGAGGAGAATACATTGGATCACCTATCAGACATACCTTGTTCGATGATCATCTTTCTTGAACGACCTTTTTTTTATTCTTCGACTTCTCTTCAATCAAAGAATGCATCCTTGAAGAACACATCTTCGAGGAACAACTTAATGTAGAATATATGCCTCCTCTCCCAATATTGATCATTTTATCTAAAAAAACTTTCTTTGAGAAATTTATTCGCGTAATGTCGTTCTAAAAACACATTTTTCAAAGTTCACCTTATTCAAAAAACCTTCTTTGATGGTTTCCTTTTTACTAATCGTTTCTTTGTAAGCCCTGTTTGGCGCGATGACCAAAACAGGACCAAAATGGTACTAATTTAAAAAATAATAATAACAATAATAATAAATAAATTTTTTAAATCATTCCACTACAAGAAAAAGCATTATTAGCATCGCCCTATTAGCGTCGGTCTTAGAGGCGACGCTAACGATTTTTTTGGCGTCGGTTTGGCGTCGGATTGTCATGTATTCATGCAACGATTAATACCCATAGCTTTCAGAGAATTATTATCATATGATGTTTGGTCTGCAATTACAGAGATTTCATTATTCTTTAGAAATATTTGTGCTCATACAATTTCTGAAGTCGACATGAAGAATCTCGAAAAAAGTATTGTAATCACATTGTGTAAGCTTGAAAAGATTTTTCTACCAGCTTTCTTCGATTGTATGAAACATTTACCAATTCACTTGGTATATGAAGCTAGAGTTGCAGGTCCCGTACAATATCATTGGATGTATCCTTTTGAGAGGTAAAATTTAATACAAAATTTTCAATTCAAATTTACTAAGTATATTTATAATCGTGCTTACTTAATTCTATTTTATTATACACACAGGTATATGTATTATCTTAAAAATATGGCACGTAATAAAGCTCGAGTTGAGGGCTCAATTGTGAAGGTATATTTAATCAGTGAGATCTCGACTCACTGTTCTTACTACTTCCCTCAAGAAATCCCAACGAGAATGAATTGTGTCCCTCGTAATGATGATGGTACTTTTAATGGACCAGAGGATCGTCTATCTATTTTTTTTCAGGGGCGTCCGTATGGTTCACGCCAACAGCTTGGAGTTTTGCCACAGAAAGACTTAGAGGCTATCCATTTATATATTCTTTTAAATTGTGCTGAAGTTTCCACTTTTGTGGAGTAAGTTTAATGTTATTAATATATTAAATAAATGGGCAAATTTCACCCAGGTTCCTGAGTTTAAGTGTTATATCACACAGGTCCACGTTTTTAAAATTATATCATCGGGGTCCTTAGGTTTTCAAAAATTATCATCTGGATCCCTTTTTTATTTTTTTATTATTAAAAATATAAAAATTACCATTATACCCTTACCCTACCTCTTTCCACTAGGGACCCCGATGATCTAATTTTAAAAACGTGGACCTGTATGATATAACTCTTAAACTCAGGGACCTAGTTGAAATTTGTCCTAAATAAATTTTATCATATTTTAATCTTGTAGGTTGTTAATATATGATTACTTACAGGAAATTTGACTATGAAACACGTCAATGTCATTCTAATTTGACGGAGGCACAACTCGAGAAGCTACGTGAGCGAGAATTTTCGATATGGTTCAAAGCGTTGGCTTGTAAGAGGTCGACTGATATCAACAGGCAACTAGTTCAGTTAGCCTATGGACCATCACGTAGTATTGAATCGTACAATGGCTACTTTATCAATGGATATAAGTTTATTTGTCAAAAATATGGTTCACATTTGAAAACAATGAACAGTGGTGTGTGTGTGTAAAAGATAGTTGTTACAATGATGATGAGATAGACTACAATGGTATGTTAACTGAGATAATTGCGCTTGAATATTTCGGAAGGGGTAATAAAGTGGTATTATTTTGATGTGATTGGTATGATACAGTAAAAGGTACAAGAATAGATCCAAATTACGGATTCGTTGATGTAAATCACTGTTCTAGATTGAAATCTATTTCATATGAGCCTTTTATTCTGGCCCAACAGGCGACACAAGTTTATTATACTACTTACCCATCTACTAAAAAAAAATACAAAATTGGTGGGCAGTATGCAAGACAAAGTCTACAAAAATAGTAGAACTTGATTATTGTCAACATACATATGATATTCTTCAGGAAGATGATCAGAGTTTTTCTCTCGAAATTATTATACCACTTGAGACACATGAGCAGTCAGTTATGGTACGATCAGATCCACCAGAAGAAGTTGAGCCAAATGAACTAAGTTCTTTTGACAAGATAGGTGAAAAAAGAAAAGCTAATGTATATGAAAAAAATATTATTGTTGAGTGTATTGAATCGGAGGAGGAAGATGATTTTAACTCGGAAGCCTCAAATGACACTTTTAGTGAGGAGGAGTACTCAGAAAGTGAATAATTCTATATAATTAAGGTAAAATTAATTTTTAATTTATGAATATTATTAATGTGATAATTCTTCTTTTAATGAATTATTCATTTGCAGATATGCCTCGAGGACGTGGAGGTCGAGCTACATCTTCTAGAGAGCATGGTACTATGGGATATTGCGACACTTCTACATCTGAAAATACTGATATCCCATCCTCAGTTGCAGCTTCATCCTCACATGCAGCGATAAATTTATATGATGATCATGATGAGCATCGTGCTGATGGGGATGACGAAGAGGTTGGGGATGATATTGTTCAGGAGGATGCTCACCCTCGACGAGGCAGGGGAGTTAATCGGGGTGCTGAAATTCCAAAAAGCCCAAGCGAGCGACCCATGATTACTCTCATTGGCCAGAGCAAAAGGTATGTATGTTATCTTTTACTATTTTTTTTTTTTTTGGGTCAAGCATGATTTAGTTTCTACTACTTAATTGTTAGCTAAGCAAAAAATTGTAATTTTCTGTTCGAACTCCATCCTTTTTTCTTCTTCATAAGCATTGTGCGCATTTTGGAGGCTCCATATCATTTTTCATGTTTTAATTTTTGATGTTCTTTGACTTTTCTATGATTAACAATATGGCTTTGAGGATCATATATACAGCTTCCAATGCTAGTTCTGCTTCTGAGGAATCATGAAGTAGAGGCTGATATAAAGCTGAGTCATTTGATTATATTTTGTGCTCCTTTGTTTTTTATCTTACTTCTTTATGATGCCAATGATGTTCCGTCCTGAATTTATGAGGTGTGGAAAGTCTTTATGATGCCAATGACCTTATCGGACTTCTCTGAGGCAAGCGTGCAATTGTTAACAAAGGCCTTTATTGTAATGTTTTTATAATTTACTAATTAACCTTAAACATAATTTTTCTTATGCCTCTTATATTTTTTATTCTGGTTCTTAGTTATGACTTGAAGTATTTTTCTCAATATCTGCGTGCCAATGATGATCTGTATGCAAAATGGATGTGTTGTGAAACGTTGTCTCTGCTTGCAGGGAGAACATAATATAATTTTTTAATGGCTGATAGGAAAAAAAAATACTTGTATGTTGTGCTCCTTTGTTTTGGCTGCATAGCATCTCTCTTCATTGAAACCTTGTATGCTACCTACGATGTTCAGTCCAGAATTTATGAGGTGTGGAATGCTCCAGGGCCCTTGCTTTTCAGGGAGAACTTCCTTGAGCTACAAATTCATATAACATTAAAGGACATTTTTGAGGCTAAGGGGGCATTTTGTTTGATATTAGCTTGATATTATGTTATGTTATCGAAAGATTTTTATTGTTTGGTTTGATGATATGTTTAGATAATATTATGATAAATGATTAAGGGGGTGTTTAGTTCAATGTTGTTTAGATATTATGTCATGTTAGAAAAAAGATTATTTGGTTTGACAAAAAAGTGGTGACTGAGTTCAACTATCCGTCAAAAAATCCATCCTTTGATGGCAGAGCACAGCCTAAGCAATTTGATTAATGATTTGTTTATAGCTAGTTTCTGATTTACTTTGAAAGTTTTTTTTTGAAACGGTATTCTATTGAAGCACTTTTGTTTACAATATATCATTTATCTTCAATGATGCCTTTTAGCTTCCTGGAACTTAACACCACCTAATGGTGTGTTTGTAAGGTTAATTTTAGCAAGATTAAAGTTAAATTTGGATGGAAATTTTTTTCCTCATTATAGAGATTTTAGCAGTATACAAGCTACGCGTGATCTTATGCCTGACATGCGTAGATTTTGTGAGGGCGCATGGGCAGAGTAGAAAGATATTCCTACTGACACTAAGCAGTTCATGTTTGAGAGATTTAGTGTAAGTTATTTTTGTTTTTATATGATTATATAATATTACAATTAGGTGATAAATAATAATGACAATAAATTGTGTAAATCATTTACTTCTCGAAATAGGAAAGGTGGCAATGGCATTCTAGTGATGCAGAGCTCATCCGTCGGGCATGGGACCGACATTTTAATAAGTGTTATAAAGATGAGTTAACAAAGTCAAGAAGAAGGGCAAAGATAAAAGCCGGGACTGAAGATATCACACAGACTAGTGGATGTGGCCCATATTGGATCCCACCGCAGCACTGGGATTCACTAATTAAAAAATGGGGCAATGACGATTATCTAAAGCGATCTCAGACTGCTGCAGTAAATCGTCATACAGAGCACAATGGTTCCATGGTGAGGCATACAGCGGGCTCGATCCCTATCGCACAACATAGGGTCAATCTGGTAAGTAAAATTTACAAATAAATTTATATATATATATATATATATATATATATGTATATATATATATTAAAATTAATGGTAATTATATTATACATATTGCAGAGCGTCATCTCGGTCGCCCACCAACTCAGATTGAGCTTTTCGAGCGGACACATAGGCGTGATAAGGGTAAAGGAGAGTTTGTCGATGGCAAGTCTCAAACAGTCCACGTAAGTTATTACATATATCTACTTAAATATTTAAATTAGTAAAGACTTATATATCTTATATTAATACAGGAGCAATATGTGAGTATCCTTGACCAGAAATGTCGCGATCAGGATGGCAATCCCACTCAGCATCCTGACTTTGATGCGCAAGCATGGTGTGAGGCGACTGCTGGGCCAAGGAAGGGTCGTTTGTATGGGTTTGGGCATTATGAGCATCCTTCTGCTATCCTCCATCCTCCAAACACTAGCAGCTCTTCTCAATCAGTTGATCAAGAGACATATCAGTTATTTCAAAGCCAACTTGATGAGCAGCGTCAGCAAACTTAGAATTTACAAGAACAGTTTGCTCATGTGTTGCAATTTATGGCATCACAAGGCTATCAATTTCCACCTCAACCACCACCATCAACCGATTGTTTTTATTGGACTGATTATCAAATTAGTACTTTTGGATTGATCATTATTATTTTTAATTTTGTACTTGTGAGAATCATATATTTTGCATACTTGAGCATTACATTATGTGACTATTATGTGATGTTTGTTTAAATGTAATATATTTACTTTAAGATAATTATAGTTTGTAATGTTAATTGTTAAGTTGTTAGGCTTGCAGGTTTTTAATAAATTTGTGAGTTTCTGTAATTTTTTTTATTACTGGAATTTTATTAGCGTCGGTTTAGCGACGGTTCAGTGTCGGTCACGTAAAACAAATTCCGACCAGCGTCAAGCCATTAACCGACGCCGTTGTACTCCTCAGCGTCGGCCATAGTCCGACACTAATGCACTCATCAGCGTCGGGCAACAGCCGACGCTGCGGTAAACATCAGTGTCGGTTTTTTGGCGTCAGGACATAAGCTAACGTCGTGCCGACGCTGATATTATAATATTATCAGCGTCGGCGCAGCATCGGGTAGCTTATTAGCACCGCCTAACTTAGCGTCAAATAGTGTCCCGACGCCGACCCGACGCCGAACGTAGCTGCGTCGGCGGTACATTTTTTCAGCGTCAGATGGCCCTGACGCTGATGTGTAATATTGTTGTAGTGTTCTACACAAATTCAAATATAAAAAATATTATTTTACTTTACATACTCGATAATTTAAAATAAAAATATCAACTTTATTTCACATTCTAGACCAAAATATTCAAATCGAGTANCCAAAAAACTCCATTCTAAATGATAACTAATTAAATTTTCAAATATTCATGTCTTCTCAAATAGTACATTCATCATTAGTTTTATGTAATATAATGCTACTAATATGTAGGATAATTTTGTACTTAAGATTCAAATTTTGCAAGTTTTTTAATTTCAAAATATCATAACTAAAGTTTTAGGTAATTATTGTGACTTGACATATTGATAACTCTAAATAAGAATGTGAACCCATATATTTTGTAGGTAACATAACAAAATTAAAATCTATTTCCCACACATTATCCTCATTAATGTATGGTTTTCTCATTTTAGATAAAAAATGAGAGTGGTAAGATAACTTCTCTGAAGTGCTGATTATTCTGTTGAAAACTTAAAACTTCTTTATATTTTACATTTGTTTGAATTTAATTTAATTTTTTGTGATTTGAAGTACTCGATTGACTTGAAATAAAATTAATTCAAATTATAGTCAATTTAATATTTATTGAATGTTAATTATATAATTAGGTGTAATTTAAGAAATTTTTCATATGTAAATGTATCATATATATCTATATATGATATACATTTAAAAGATTAATATAACAACAACAATAATCAAGTCCGCTCTATCAATCAATAAATTATTATTAAGTCTAAGTAACTAAGATCACTTCTTATAATTTATTGTCATGTCTTCTTTGGTCTATTTCTTCCTCTTTGTATATAGATAAGATCAAATAACTCATTTTTTTTTAATTGAAGTTTCAACCGGCCTACGATTTATATATCCAAACCATCTAAGTTGACTTTTTCTAAGTTTATCCTCAATTGGTGCAATGCTAACTTTCTTTCAAATATACTCATTTCTCGTTTTATTATTTCGTTTATCACACATTCATTTTAACATCCTCATTTCTGTAATATTTATCTTATTTGTATGTTTTATTTTTGCAGACCAGTATTTAACAACATAACTCATTGCTGGTTTTACTATAATTTTATAAAATTTACCATTATGTCTGGATGAAAATTTTCTATTATATAATACATTAGAAGCATTTTTTTATTTTACACATCCTGCTTAAATTCTCCTAATAATGTCACTATCTATTTCACTATCATTTTGTATGATTGATCCAAAATATCTAAAGTGTTCACTCTTCTTGATAATTTATTATCAATTATCATATCATTAATATAAGTGTTTCTTTTTTGATTAAATATACACTTTATATATTTAGTTTTTGATATACTGGGACGAAAATCTTTAGGTTCTAAAGCATTTCTCCAAAGCTCAAGTTTTCCTTTAGCTCCCTCTTTAATTTTATCAATAAGTACAATATTATTTGTGAAGAGCATACACCAAGATACCTCATCTTAGATATGTCCACTCAGGACTTTTATAATTAAAGTAAAAAAATACAAACTTGAAAAACTAGACTTAGTATAATCCAACTAGAATAGGAAAATCCTTAGTCAAACCTCCTTATATCCAAACACATGTAGCAATTCTTTTATACATGTCTTTAATAACTTGAATATAAATAATGCAAATCATTTTTTTTTCTAAAACTCTCCAAAGTACTTTTATTGAGACTTTATAATAAGTTTTTTTCAAATCAATAAAAACCAAATATAGGTTTTCCTTTCTCTCCTAAAACTTCTCCATTAAACTTTTCAATAAATAAATAGGTTCTATATTAGATCTACATTTAAAAAATTAATATATAAATATAAGTTTAAAAATATATATAATAAAAAAAATCGAGTTTAAATTCGAGATTATCTAATTTGAGCTCGACTCATTATCTGTGAGAGGAGGTGGACTCTGATGAAGGTCCTATAGCGTACTGCTCAGTACTATTCTATATCTACATGCAGAGGGAGAGAGTGTGACTGATCAAATATTTAAGCCCATGTGAGCTTGCCATAGTTTTCAGTGTTATTTAGCAGCAATACATGAAGCCCTTTCCTTCCTCTCTCTCTCTCTCTCTCTCTCTCTCTCTCTCTCTCTCTCTCTCTCTCTCTCCCTCTCTAAACCTCCTCAGGCTGCAATACAGTATTGAAATCTGAAATGTCAACAGAGATGGAGGAAGCATCTTTGTCATAGAGGCAGACAATATCGAACGAAAAAAGACAAAGCAAACAGAGGAAAGAAATAGAGCCCTCCCTTTCTCCCTCTTAAAATTCTTTAGTTCGAACTCGGTAACACCGTCACCATTTTCGCAGTGATAGAGCTAGCGATGTTGATGTCGTCAATAAAATTTTCAACTCATACGTAACAGTTTTAGCTCACACCTAACAATATTGTATCTTCAACTTATACGTACTTAATAGTTTTTAGCTCATCTAGTAGATTTTAATTATATATATATACGAGTTAAAGGCGTTAATGTGGCTTCGTTTGTGCGTGGGGCCTGCCGTCCACGCCTTTATTATAGCGCTCCGAACTTAATAATTTTTTTCTCTCTTCTTCTCTCTCTCTTAGGGTTAATGCGTTTGCTTTGGGTAAAGAGGAGACTGATGAGAGTAGCAGGCTGCAGAGTGGATCAGAGGGGGTTAATGGGTGCAAGGATGCTTGAGCTTTTGTCTTCTTTTTGTTTCCTTCTTTGCCTTGGAAAAGGCAAACTACTGTTGAATGTTGAGTGCTCTTCTTTAATTACTGCATTTGACCTTCATTTAGGGGGTATTTAAATTTTTTTTGAGTTTGATGATTCCCATTAATATATCTTAGATAATAGTATTCTTTGAACAAAAGTTTACATTAACATACATAAGTAGCCATATTATACAATCAAAGCAGCGTTAGGGGACTTATTGTCGAAGCATATCGTAAAAATTATTGCTATATTGAAATGTAAACAGTATGATCGATTATTAACACAGATTGCTATATTAGATTCCATTTAATAACATATAAAATTGCTTACTCAGGCAGCTTAAAGTTCAAGTCATTTTTATAGCTCGTGTTTTGAGAAGCTTAAAATGATTTAAAGCAACTTAAAAATTTCAAGCGGTATAAAACCTAAAAGCTGTTTAATTTGATCATAAAGCAACTTAAATTTAAATTTAAACTACTTCAAAGTGGTTGCCAAACGGAGCTTTAGGAGATCTTTTTCCTTTCTCTTTAGTTTTTACAATATTCTCAATAAAAATGTGATTTGATGCATATTTTGTGCATGTTCTTAGCTATAATTTAAAGGTCTAGACTAACCATTTAAAAAAAAATCAATGATTTTTATCTTAAATTAGAGTTATATATATATATATATATATATATAT
>JAEMOT010000829.1:195196-219172 GCA_019297695.1 Apostasia ramifera
TATACTTATGGAGAAGAAAAAGAATTCTATTATAAGAGGAAAGAAGTCATAAGCATAGCCCTAACTCAAATGTAGTCATTGGTTGGAAACACATAAGCAAATTGAGATGCAAGGCATTTCAATATATATATATATATACTTATGGAGAAGAAAAAGAATTCTATTATAAGAGGAAAGAAGTCATAAGCATAGCCCTAACTCAAATGTAGTCATTGGTTGGAAACACATAAGCAAATTGAGATGCAAGGCATTTCAATATATATAAGGAGGCGTCTGATTTGCTGTTATCTTAAGGCTTATTTGGTTCGAGGTAAAATTTTTATCCAACACAAATTTTAATTATAAAAATTAATTTTATTTCACATTTAATACAAATATGAATATTAGAAGTTAAAGTATTTCACATTTTACACACTTTCTAATATTAAAATAAATTTCTCTCTCATTAAAAGCTCGAACCAAACGAAGCCTTAGTGTTATGTTATATAATTTAGATGTTATGACATTTAGATGTCGTCTTTCAATTAATAATTTTATAATTTTATAAAAGACTATTTATGGATGTTATTAAACCAAACAATTGCTTTCTCTAAGGGTGTGTTTGTTTGTAAGGTTAAATTTAAGAAGCTTAAAATTAAATTTAGATAGAGATATTTTTTTATTGAAAGTTGTGAATGATGTGAAATAAAGTTTATTATTATGTTGGGATATGTGAGGGATGTGATATAAAGTTAGTTATTATGTTGGAATATGTGAGGGATGTGATATAAGTTAGTTATTATTTTTGTAATATATGTAGGATGTGAAATAAATTTAATTTTTAATATTAAATTTTATGTGTGATGTGATATGCCTGATTAAAATTAAACCAGGTTAATTTTAAACTCCTAGACAAACGAGGCCTAAATAACATAACATAACAATAAGATAACATTGAATCAAACGCTCCCTAAAAGTAAATTAGCTTTTTATGTCGAGTAAGTTGAGATCGAGCAAAATTAAAATGAATTCGATTAAAATTCTAGTGATTATAGCAAGGTGGGTGTTGAGTTTTGATATGTGCTGGAAAGGGATATGGAGAGTGCCATCATGATCAAGTGGAGTCATGAGGAAAAGGCCAAAAGGGAAGGGAATGGGTATTGACAAAGATATTGATCACACAGAAGGCAAAAGGAGGCAGAAAATGGGAGTTAGAGCTGTGGAATAGATGTCTCCACCTGTTAGCTTTCAGAAAAGACAGCAAGTACAACTCACCACACTCACTAACCATCACTCTTTGCTCTCTCTGTCTCTCTCCCTCTCTCTCTAGTGATGGTATGGGAAAGAATATGTGCATGTATGGAGACAGCTTGTGCTATGCATTTCAATCGGGATCACCGCGGTAATCTTCTCAAAGTGGTAAGCACTATACTCGAACACTCGGCACAGCAGAGGCCATCGGACCCATGAGGCGGTCAAAACTACCCTAAAGTGGGTAAATAAAGTGAAAGAAATCTAGCTAGAGGGTAACTCGATCATCACTATTGATGATTTACACTGAACGGTTAGAGGAGACCCGCAGGATGTGATTTTTACTGACATCTTGCATACCCTTTATGCCTCTAAGGCAGTTAAAATTTTACAAATTTATAGAAAGATTAACCTAAGTTTTTAACTTCTTTAAATGATGCCAAGTAGATATGAGGTGAGCCCGTCCTATCTAATTTTTATATAATTCTCGATGAGATTTGCTCGATTTATAATTTTTGCTTAAATTTTGCCATTTGCTCCCCATGACCTGCCCTGACAGAATATCACATAACCTTTTGGCTTTTTCTACCAGCACTGAGTTAGATTGAATCAAAATATATTTTGGAGATTTATTACACTTTAATTAAAAAAAATTATTTCATTATCAAAAAAAAAATTATCACAATAAAATCTTATAAAATTAAAAATTTTACATAATTTTTTTTTTAAAAATTATAAATTAAATTACTGATATATTTTTATAAATATTACTCTATCATATATGATTCACGGAGTATATAATAGAGATTTTTATCTCATTAAATTAAATTTAAAATAAACTTTATATAAATCTAATTTACAAAACAAACAATATTTGAAATACAATTAGGTCTGTTTATTTGTAAGATTTAATTTAATAAAATTAAAATTAAAGTTGGATAGAAATATTTTTTATTAAAAATTGTGAATAATGTAAAATAAAATTAATTATTATATTGGAATATATAAGAAATATGATATAAATTTAGTTATTATGTTGGGATATACGAGGGATGTGATATAAATTAGTTATTATTTTAGTAATGTGTGTAAGATATAAAATAAAGTTAATTTTTAATATTAAATTTTTTTTGTGATGTGATATAACAAGTTAATTTTTAAATTAAATTAATTTCTAACTTTCAAATAAACGGGGCCTTAAGGTTTAATTTTTATAAAATTTAATATTAAAAATTAATTTTATGTCATATTCTAAATATAAAATTTAATATTAAAATATAATATAATCTTTTCTAAAAATAATATAAAATTTTAATTATGTAAAATTTTGTTATGAAATATATAATTCTTTATAATTAAGATGCCCAAAATGTAAATACACTCGTGAGCGTGGGCACAGATGCGCTTGTGCGTGTCAACTGAAAAATCTGGTGATAAAAATATCACCCCTTAATAGATTTAACTTTTTGCAAAATTAAATTTACATAAAAATATTTTTTTATTAAAAATGATGTACAATATAATATAAAATTAATTATTATATTAAATATAATGTTAGTTAACTATTATTGTAATATATATATATATATATATAATACGAAATATATATTTTTTTTTAAGAATTAAAAATTTAATATTAAATTTTATGTATAATATAATATATTACGTTAAAATTAATAAAAATTCCTAATTAACCAGCCTCAACAAACACAAAATATACAATATAAATAAATTTGATAAATAATTTTTGAAGCATCAAAATCAGAACAACAATGAAGCAAAGTTACAACCAAATGGGACAAGTGCTCTCTGATTCACTTTTGGCCCTCCACAAGTTTTGATCGGTTAACCGACATTAGTGATCGATCCGATTTCGAGTCGATATTGACTCGAGTTAAGTGAGAAATTAAATATTTAATGCAATTATTAATGTCACATTTTCCTTGCTTTTTCATGATATTAAAACTATAGTTTCTGATTCATATCTTCACATTGTCCCCTTAGATATCTGATAATGTGAGCAAAACAGAAAGGCAATACCTAACATTGAGAAGAAGCCAATGCTGACTCTGAAAAGTCTTTTGCCATCTTAAATGACTCTGAATCACATTTGAGTTCATCGAGTTATATTTGAGTCGACTTTCTTTTTTTTTTCTTTGAATGAAAAAAGAATATATTAATATCTATTTACAAGAATAAAGGCTATGTACAGAATTGTGTTAATTATAAAAAAATTAAATTAATGAGTCATACTTTAAAACTTTAATAGAGGGTGATCGAACATATGTTACGTCATAATACTAAGGTATCAGAGAATTGACTTGATTTTATACCAGGTAGATCTGCTATAAAAGCTATTCATTTATTCAAAAATTTAATGGAGAAGTTTAAGGAGAGAAAAAAAAACCTATATTTAATTTTTATTAATTTGAAAAAAAATTATGATAAAATCTCAAGAGAAGTACTTAGATGGTGTTGCACCAATTGAGGATAAACTTAAAGAAAGCCGACTTAGATGATTTAAATATATAAATCATAGACCGATTGAAGCTCCAATTAAAAAAATCGAGTTATTAGATCTTACCCATATACAGAGAGGAAAAGAAAGACCAAAGAAGACATGACAAGAAACTATAAGGAGAGATCTTAGTTACTTAGAGTTAGATAAAAATTTGTTAATTGATAGAGCGCAATGAAAACGAGTTGAGAAACTTGACTCGAAGATTTCATATAGAGAATCAACTCGAAGAAAAAAGATACAAAGCACAGCGAGCACAAATTTAACGAGATGCACCCAAAATTAACGCTGTCCTATGAAAAAAAATGCAAAATAATTCAAAATTACCGAGAGTCGGATTAGATGATTGGATTGGGCATAAACTATAAACAGATGATTTACAATTCAAGATGTGTCAGCACTTGTAAATGAAAATAGAAGAAGATAATGAAGCAAAAAGGAAATATCAAAGGGGAGAACAGTGTGAAGAAGCAGAAGAATTTGGTAGTGGATAGAGGTTTCCTCTTCCTTTACCACTTTTGAATTGCCTTTGCCACTTTTCTCTCTTCTTTTTAGCTGACAAAGACCCTCTTGAGAAGAGAGACCAGCACTCCATGTGCTCTCATCGCCCTCACTCATGAAGGTGGATGACTTCACTAATGAAAGACAAAAGAAAATGAAACAAAAAGTAATTGAGAAAAAGTAGTGTACATACATCTAGTAAGAGTGAGGGAGAGAATGTGGCATCTATCCAAAGAAGGGGGTCAATTAGCATGTAGTTAAGATTACGCGAGCCAAACTCTTTAACATAAAACCTTAACTTCCTCAACCGCTGTTCGAGTTTCATATGAGCAGTTCAAAAATTAAAAGAATACCCGCAGATTATACGCACATCTAGTCACACAAACAAGTTGATTTGCAATTGAATCAATTTAATTTCAAATACGAAAGATACAAAATGTTTCAACGATGTTCACCCAAAATTTATAGTTACGTCAACAGGTCTATCAGATGAACAATCCAAAATTACAAAGAGAAAGACGAGCAACTCTTTAGAGAAAGTCATGTCATAGTCCTAACTCAACCAACACTTCAAGTCTTCAGAGTTTTTGCATGGTGAACCAAGAAGTTCGAATCGTTACACTTAGAACCCTAAGGTTAACATTTTATTGTCGTACAGTCCTTCGTATCTTAGCCGATTTCACATATGGTCCAATTGGACAAAAACCAATAAATTTTTTTTTACTAAAATGCCCATATCAAAGTTTTATAAGCACGTTTGAAGAAATTATAACATTAGATTAAAAAAATAACATAACTGTAAAAAAAAAAAATTTAATAAATTTAACATTGCAGGTGATAGGTGGACCACACAGTAATAAAAAGCTAACCTCAAGAACCTTAGTGCAAAGATAAGAAGTTCAGGGACCAATATACAAAAATCCTTGACTTCAAGGACCTATAAGCAATTTACCCATTATATAATTATCTACACATAGCCATTACCAAGCCTCCCCCAGATCCCTAAAACATTAGGGTAATGTATATAGTCTATATCTGATCTCATATGACTTAAAATACACAAACAAGCCACAATTCATGACATTCTACATTAAGTTTTGATGAGGTAGATCTACAAAAAACAGAAATCAAATTAAAGACGAAACGTTTAGTAATAAAATTTTGAGTTTCGAGCATAATTGCCATCATTAACTGGATTAGAAAATGAAGACAAAGGAAGGTGACATGGGGAAGGGGGTAAAGAGGGGGAAGGATCTGAAAAACAAAAAGGCCTTTTTGGTACATTGGTGTTCCTTCTTTATTTCAGCTCTTTAAGCAAAAGCTGACCCATAAATCATTCAAGTAGGTTGATGGATCCTTCAAGTTTGGCCATGGATAAAAGGCTGCAGGTGGGATCAGCTAACTTTTTCTACTTTATAGCTAAAGAAAAACTTGGTGGGAGACCACCACACTTCATTGTTAGGTCAAAACTAATGGTTCTTTTTCGTTCCTTCATCGTCGGCTGAACATCTGCACAATACGAATCGAGCAAACAAGCAAGGAGAGACTCCCCATACAAACAAACAAACAAGCAATTCAAACATCTGCGCAAAAAGAATCAATCTAACTAAAAGAGAGAAACTCCCTACATGAATGAACATGGCTAACAAATTAGACAATAGTCACAGCAGTCATCTATCGACTACTTCATAACTTGTAACAGTTTCGAGGTTAGCTAAGGAACCGTCTCTTTAAATATGAGATGTCAAGAAACAAGAAAATTTGGCTTTCTTTTGGTTTAAATTCCCTGATCATCAAAAATATGAGACCAGCTTTTGATCCTACTCATAATAGCTTTTGTTTCTTCAGGAAACTAATCTTAACTATAGATGTTGGGCTCTGTCCAAAGTGCACAAGTTTAAAAAAGACAACTAAAGCCCATGAAACAACAAGATGCTAGCCCAATAGGATTTAAAACAAGGCTAATTATTCTTCATAGAGGTGCGTAAAAATACCCGAAAAACAGAAATCGAACCGGAACAAAACCGATCAATTCGGTTCGGTCCCAATTCAAGTCAGGTTGGTTTCAATTCTAAAATTTTTGAAATCGAATGATTCAGCTCAGTTAGAAGTTTTAGCATTCAAGAACCAGAATCGACCCGAATAACTGATTTAATAATTAATAATTATTAAATCTTTTATTCTCGTATCATAATATAGGAGCAATTCAGAACGTTTAAACACCTTCTGTATATATAATTTGAACTCTAGAACTACCCACTTTAATTTGATGGCAAACAACTTGAACTGGACCCAAACAAAAGAACTCGGTTCGGTTCAAGTTCCAAAAATTGTAAAACCGACTTTAGCTAGTTTAAATCCAAATTTTGCATAAAAATGATCTGAATCGAACTGTGTTACACCCCCACTTCATACAACATCAAGAATAACATCTTCCACATTGAACCAGATTTGTTAAAACTCTTTGAATCAGAGGACTAAATTCTCTCTCTATTATCCCTGTCAGTTAAATTGTCAATTAATTAGAAAATATCTCCATAATAAAATTAATATATCTACTATACAACAATTTAAGGAATTCTATGTCAAAATTGCTAAAAATTGTAATTCACACATAACTCATAGGGCTTTCTTTTTTATTCTTTTATTAAATTTTTAAAACCTTACTCAAGAAAAAGATGTTAATGCTGATGAAAGCCTTAATTAAAATGAAAAGCTTGAGCATAATTTTAAAAGCTCGATTGATAAATGAACGAGTTTAAACATACTAGAATTCAGTTTGTTATTGTTCATGAACTGTTCATAAGATGTTTATGAATATGCTTGATTATAAAATTCGATATGATGTTTTTTAGAATTTAATTATATCTTGTTTATTAATAAAAAAAAATTTATGAATCGTGACGATGAGCCTATTCATGAATACATTAATATCCTTGATAAATAAAAACTTGTCTATGAGTTTCGTTTTCATAAACTCAAACATATATAAGCTCGTCAGTGAACACATTAATGAGCTCGCTCGCAAACCATATGAACAATGCCCAAACATGCCTATATGTTTGTGAACCAAGCTTGAACAAGCTCAAAATAAGCTAGAACTCGAGCTTAGTTTCAGTAAATGAACATGAACTCTAACAAACTACTGCTCGGCTGAGCTTGGTTCATTTACATCCCTAATCTGAAGCAATTAATATTTCAAGTAATTACAATACACAACCATAGATCATGTATTTCCACAAAAAATAAAAATCTAACACCTTACAGTCATTCACTGTGAAATCAAATTGTTCATGAATCAACATTCAAGATAAGTTAAATAATAGTAACTTAGGCAGCAATCGCTATAACTTTGGGTTATCTAAGTTGCTTAATATTTGAGAAATTATTAGGTTTGTAGTATCAATCAATGCAATGCACAATGCGGGGATATGCGGGAACAAATAGCAGAGCGAAGCAGACTGAAAGAGAGACGCTGACAACAAACTTTTAAATAATATTACACATGCTATGATAAATATATAAGTATGATAGTGTTATATATAAGCAATATAGTAAATATAAGCATAACAATGCTATATATGAGCATTATCATGTTTATACACAGCACTATCATATTTATGCGAAATATATACATATCACTAACATTGTTAATGTTGTTTCTTTTTCATTGTTTGGCTTTACTCTGCTAATGGGTCCTGCACATCCATGTTTCACAAATTGATTGATCCCAGAAAAAGATTACCTGTCATGCGCCTCAAACACCGTAATTTCTTTCTCCTAAAATTTAATACAGCAAGCTATGTAAGAAATGATTCAAAAGTTTGAATTGGCTACAATACATAGATAAGAATAAACTTTTGGATGAGCATCTAAGTCATCTCCCTAAGCCATCCTACGAAAAGTTTTTTAAAAGAAGCTCAATGATAGTTTCTTAAACAACATCATAGTTGATATTTGATTTCTGTAAGTTTGGGCTACCTTTGGATTAGCATAAACCTTCAAATCCTAAAATTTAGTAAAACAAGTGATGCATGGCCATTAACAAAAAATTTCATCGTTTGCATTGGCAAAAAAACACGGAGAAGAATGGGTTTTTAGATGAAAAGCACAGACATTCTATGATGTAATTTCTCAATTAATGAATGGCCTAACTGACTTCACATCTAATTGGCATGTAAGTTGGTAACTAGGTGAGAATGCAGTTCTGCTTTCCCATAGACACACACAGGCTCGCACTACATATAAATAACAATGGAATCATCAACCTCAACAACATAATTAACTGCCTAGATAAATCCAACACATATAACATTAAACGTTTTCATGCTGACTGGCATGCAATAATGTAAAATTTAGCTCCAAAAGAATAGAAACAAATTACATCACACCATATAAAAGAAAAAAATAAAGAACATGTGAATATCCCAAAAAAAGGCATTCCCATTACAAAACTATGTAACACCAAAACAAGAAGGGCAATTACACAAATGCAACTCTGAAATATTATATGTACATATTAACTATCATTCAAAATTTATTTAAACACATGTCGTCCTATAATTTTAAATATTAAGCAATGACTCTCAGTCAATATTATCATAATTAACTTAACTCAAACACTCATGATGACAACTACGATGGCTACTGACGGCATCTAGTGGCTGGCAATTGGCAGCATGACCGTCGGCTGTGATTTCCAGTAGTGGCCAACCGACATATTAGAGTTAAGGTGAATAATTGTCAAAATAACAAATAAAAGCTAAGCCGTGATTTGAAAATACAAGATTTACATCACCCCTCTAATATAATTGTCCAAAACTATAGAGATCACAATATCTATAGCAAAATTGGAAACTTAACCTTGTATTTTTAATTGTTTTTTGAGAGGTGGTTGATTGAAAGCTAGGATGTTCTTAGGTCAAAATTTCAAATCTTTGCCAACCTAGCCTTGAAACTGCTTCATCTAATAAAGAAAAAAAACCTAAGAATGTTTGCATGGCCAAGTTTGAAGTCCGGATGGGGAAAAAGGAGAGCTGGGTAGAATGTGCAAGATTTATCACTTCTCATGATAGATTTCCTCACACTAAGAATGTATATGAAAAAGAGACATTACACATGTAAGCAAGCAAGAACCTGCAATCAAGAAAATACAATATTGTTTGGCTCAATACTTGCCATAAGTATTATATTTCAAAATTTCAAACACAAATGAAAATTGTTTATTTTGTTATGCTAAAAACTTTATTGATGTAAAAGAAAACACAGCCTAACTATTGAAAAATGATTCTTTCTCCTGAAATGTGTCACTTAAACACAAAAAATATGACAACTAGAAATAACGCAATGCAAGAGGAACCTCTCTGGAAATTTGCTAAAAGGCATCAATATTTTTAATGAAGATCATAAGTTATACTACTCTTAACGTAAAGTAAATTCCATAATGATAAATACAAGAATCTACTAGATGTTAGCAAAAGATAGAGGCAGCAACTTCATTTATAACAAAAACGGAGATGAATTGGAGAAATGCATAAAAGTGTAGCATAAAGGCACAAGAGTGAAGCAAGAAGCGCATGGGTAGAACACGAAAAATGACATTGGAGAAGAATAAAAGGAAGAAGGTTCACAGAAGAATTTTTGGTGCAGTCTAAACTTAAGAGATAAATTGTAGTGGATCAGTAAACAAAACCTACTTCCAAGAATCCTCCTTCTGGCAAACAAAACTGAGCATCAGCCTTTGAAATTCACAATCTATAAATGGGAAAACTTGTACTATAATTGTGTGAAAAAAAATGGTGCTAGCATCTGATGTGCAATAAAAGCTTAATTGATGTTGGGATTTGTTTAAGATGAGAATATCCAAAACTAACACTGGAATAAGAAAATATTGTGGAGAAAATTCTAGATGAATAAGATGATAACATAATATCCTTTTAATACAATGGAGATCCCAATATCTATTGAAAAACCGGAAACTTAACATTTTATTTTTAATTGTTTTTTTATAGAGAGGAAGAATTGATTGAAAGAAAGGACATTTATGTCAAAAATTCAAGTCATTTCCAACCTAGACACGAAACTGCTTCATCAAATAAAAGAAAACAGAGCCTAAAGATGCTTGCATAGCCAGTCTAAAGCACGGATGGGGAAGAACAGCTGCGGTAGGTTGTACACGATCACATCTTATGAGGGATTTCCCCCACACTAAAAACGCATAGGAAAAAGAGGCACATGCATATATGAATTGTTCGCACAAGAAAGGAAGAACTTGCAATTAAGCAAATACAATATCCATTGGCTCAATAATTGTCAAAGGTATTATATTTCAAAATCTTGAACACAACTCAAAAAGGTTTAATCTATTTATGCTATAACTTTATCGATACAAAAAAAATATGGCCCAACTATTGAACAATGATTTTTTCTCACTGAAAGCCAATAAAGGATAATTACATAGTGGAGAGTGATCGTCGAGTGATCGTCGAGTCTCAGCGATGTTCTAAGAGAAAGAAATCACTGAGGTAAAGTGCGGCTTATAGTAGGCTTCTAGCCTGATAAATAGTAGTAAGAGAGACACAAGAATGAATCATCCCACATCAAAAAAAGAGGAAGATCCTGAGCTGATAAGTAGATAACATGATTTCAAATAATAGAAACGCCTTTTGGAGTAAAACCGTGAGGCTAATAATGGAAGACTCCGTAGTTAAGTGTGCTTGGGTTGAAGTAGTACTAGGATGAATAAACTCCTGAGAAATGCTCAAGTTATGCAGTTTCCTAAAGTCAAAGCAGACAATACCTCTATATTTGAACTACGGGATGTTACATCGTGAATTTTTAAATATTGCATTTTAAAAACTAAAAAATTGTGTGGAGTGTAATATTTTGCATCTATAATATAATATTTAAAAATAAATATGTAATATGTAAATATAGTAGTATGAAGTGTTATGTATGTAAATACCCCAAACTAGAAATAACACAATGCAAAAGGCACCTTTCTAGAAATTTGCTAAAAGCCATCAAATTCTTAATGGACATCATAAGTTATGCTACTCTTTCTATAAAGTAATGCAATAATCGTAAATACAAGAATCTGTGGATGGTAGCAAAAGACAGTAGCAGCCACTTCGCTTTTAACGAAAACAGAGATGAATTAAAGAAAATGGAAAAGAAAAAAAAAGTGCAGCTTGAATCATAAGAGTGGCAAACAGAGCATGGGTAGCCATGCAAAAGAAATTGGAGAAGAATAAAAGGTATAGGTTGACAGAATCAATTTTTTGTGTTGCAATCTAAACACAAGTGATAAATTACTAAATGAGAGTGGATCAGTAAACAATAACTACTAACAATAATCCTCCTTCTGGCAAACAAAATTGAGCACTAGCCTTTGAAATTGACAACCTATAAATGGGAAAACTTCTGCTCTACTTATGAGATGGGAGTAGTTTTTGGGTGTTGAAGAAGAAATTGTGTTGGCATGATGTGAAATGAAAGCTTTTTCAATGTTGGGATTTGTTTAAGATGTGAAAAAGTTGATTTTTTATTGCACAGGTGTAGGATTTGAAATAAAATTAGTTATAAAAAATGGAACCTATATTGAAATTTGTTTTGGATGGAAATAAATATATAAAACTAGATGGGTAGTTTTTGAACCTCCAACCGAACAAGGGGAGAAAGACAACACAACAAACAATTTTATCATGAAAAAATTGCCCGGCTCATGCTTCCCCCTCTCTCCTCACTCATGCCTTAGTCCCCAATTCCCACTCCGGCACTCCCACATCTCCATTATGCCTCCTACAACCCAACCCTTACTATGTCCCATTTCCTGCATCCCTCCATTCCGCTCTTATGCACAATTTAATGCCAAGTGCTGGCAGGAGGAATGGAAGGCTATTACAGAGATTTTCATTATTTGGATCAGATGCCAGTCCAAGATACGAAAAAACAGATACATGCAAGAAAACCAATGCATGATAAACACGCAAACTCAAGCATAAATGAAAGTACTTGATAGTAAAGAGCACCTTCAACAATACATCTGTATATCATTCTATATAAACATAAGAATCAAGTTAATGAAGCAAACAAAGTCATGTGAAAGAAAGCAGATCAAAAATCAATCTAACATGAATATTAACCAGTATGGATACTTTCTTGTAAAAGAAAAAGCTTTCAAAAGCAAGGAGAGGATAGAATAAACCACTCTTCTTTCGAAATAGTTGATCTGCATAAACCACTATATAGAAGGAATGACAGACAGCAATAGCAGATACCAAAAGGAGCAATAGCCTAAGATATAATGGAAGGTAAGAAAATATCTCGATAAATCATAAAAACATAAAAGTACACCCATTTCTACTTGACCGGAATGTCATAACTCAAAATCCATGTAGACATCAGTGATAGTTTAAGTACCTATTAAAACTGTCAGGACAAACAACTATATCTTTAGATGCACAGCAAAAAGAACTGAACCATTTTAAAGATAAACTCTAACAAACCAACGACCAATTTACAAGATTACCTGATTGTCACAAACTTGTTGGTACCATGCTTCGACCAGAATGGTTTCAAATCAATTGGGCTACTAAAATCTTGTCCTTCCCCTGCGAGCTTTTCCAACACCTTTTTGAAAGCACCCTGGCTCATCTTCCTCCCCGCGATGCGCGCACCCCTCCTCTTTGTGCTCATCGGTAATGGGTACACTGAAATGCTTGTAGTGCAACAAGCGGATTGCCACCCACCAACGCCCCACCTATAGCACTGCTGTGGCTGGCCTGTGCAAGTGCAGACAGGTGCCGGCATCCCCGAAAAATCAAAATCAATCCCATTGATCACCATCTCCATGCTCTTTTTTTCAGATCTTGCTCTTCCTGAAGGTCTGGTAGACTCATCCCTTGGAGTGGAAGCCTTCTTCATCTTCTTGGGCTTTTTCGATGCCTTGGAGGGCCCCTTTGATCTCTTCCTCGAAGGCATGCCCTCTTGTTTGGAAGCATCAATTTCTTCAACGACGGGCTCCTTCTCCTCCCTTGGAGCTTCTACTTGCTGCACCATCTGGAATGCATGTGCACTAGTTCCAGCCTCAGCGGCTGATACTGCAGAGGGTTCAGGAAGAAGACCTCCATAACCGTGGGAGTGCTGGTGATGGTTCCCCTGGAAAACATGAAGCATCTTGGCAGCATCTCTATTGTTATGGTACCAAAACTCCCTCGAAAAGTCCATCTGTATGTTGGAAGGCTCCGCCACGCTGCATTCTCGGTGGAAATAACCTCGGCCAACGGCACCGCCGCTGCCGGAGAAGAAGGGCTTGGTGTCGCATTCTCCAACGGTGGGCATGAGTTGCAGGCCTAGATTTCCTTTCAACGGAGGAGGACGGAAATAACCTCCCCAGTTTTGGATCCCTGGCGTGCTTTCATCGTCCATCTAGATCTCTTGATCGGCAACCAAAAATATCCCAAATCTAGGTTCAAGAACGACAACCAAGGTGTAAAAATGCTGCAAATGGTTGATCAAGAAGAAGAAAATTTTGGATCTTCACAAAAAACGCAGATCAAGCTAGTGGTTCCGCTCCGCTCGGATCCCCGACTCTGAAAAGCGATTAGAATAATGACGGATCACATAGTATCAAAGACGAGAGAAGAAAAAGGCGGTAACTTGAATAACAAAATAGAACGAAAAGAAAGAGATAATGACTTGAGGAAGAGCTTCCCCCGTCTAGGGTTCTTTGCCGCGGCACGACGACGACGACGACGACAGAGATGACTTGAAGAATATAAATTCATTCTATAAATGCAAAAATATTATTAGCGAATTTTAATTAACCTGCGTGCTTATTTATTTTTTTGTTTAAAACGAAGGTTTTGAATTATAATAATTAATTAATATAAACAGTTTTTAAACAGCATAAATATTATTTTATAAAAATAATTACCTACATACCACGCAATTTAATTTTATTTACGCCTTACCCATCCATTCTTAATTAATTACACTATCCACACTCAAAATATTATAAAATCTTACATACACATAATTTAACTTATTTCTATTATAATGAGTAATCATAATTTTTTAATAACCTAATTATAATTAAATTATAAAAAATCTGAATCGTTCATTATATTATTTTAAGGATATTTAAATATATTTTGAGTGAAAATTCTAAAATCTTAATATTTAGGTGGCGACAAAGGAAGAAAACATCCACGATGTGAATTAATTTTAGGACAAATCAACGCTTTAGTGTAGTATTGAGGAAGAAAAAAATATATACCATTAAAAATAAAAATATAATTTTAATGATTTACTAACAGAATATTTTTTTTTCAAATAGATTTTGATTAAATTTTAACTCAAATATATATATGTAAATTTTATAATATTTTGAGTATGTAAGTGTAATTAAGTAAGAATAGATAGGTAAGGCATAAATAAAATTAAATTTGTGTGGTATGTAAGTAAATTTTTTTTTTTTAAAGGTAACAATTAGAGTATATATGATAATTAGCTTAAGATTAAAGTAAAAAAAATTTATTCAACCTTAATTCAATTAAAATGTGAATAAAAAAATTCTATTCAAATTAGGGCTAGTATATTTATCAATTTGAGCTCTAATATGAGCTAAAGATGACTCAATTTTTAATTTTTTAAGTAAAATATTAGTCATGAATTTCTTTATTTATTCAATCTAACTATAATCAAGTTATTTATTTTAATCTAGTAATTAAAAATAAAAAAACTTATTTAAGGTCAATATAATTTCAAAAAAATCCTAATGTAATTATTCGTTTAGCAATTGTGAAAAGACAAATCACATTATACATATATTAATTTATTTATTTGTATAAAATTTATCTCACCCTTGGAGAATATTACAAATTAATTTTAAATTTTAAAAAACTTCAATTTATGAGATCGTAAAACTTATGTAGTTTGGTCTAAATTAAAATATAATTATTAATTTTTTATTATTATATTATAATTTTTTTTAATAATTTATTAGAATATAATTTTAAAATATTAATATTTATATTTTTTAATTTTAAACTTTTTAAGATAAAAAAATAAAAAAACAGTAAATATTACATTTTAGATTTTTATTAAAGTAAAAAAAATGACAATAAAGTAGTACGGTGACTATTTAAAATATGTAAATAATTTAAACTAACAAAAATAATTAAATTTTACATTTATTACCAAGAAATGCCAGCAAAAATGAAAAAATTCTGAAAAATGGATCAAAATTCAAATATTTTATCTCCTCATGAGCCAAAATTATGATTTTTGGCCCTGTTTGGCGCGAGGATCAAAATAAAACTAAAACAGAACTAAAATAGTACTAATTTAAAAAATAATAATAAATAAATATTTTAAATCATTTTACACATATTTAAATATAAAAAATATTATTTTACATTATATACTCAATAATTTAAAATAAAAATATCAACTTTATTTCACATTCTTGATCAAAATATTTAAATAGAGTATTTTGACCTAAGATATGAAATAAAATTTATATTTTTATTAAAAATTATTGAGCATGTGAAGTAAAATATTATTTTTTATATTAAAATTTGTGTAGAATAATTAAAACAATTTATTTATTATTATTATTATTATTATTTTAGTCCTGTTTTGGTCCTCACGCTAATCTTAAATGTAATGTTCTTCCAACCTTTAAATGTCAGATGCAATTTATCCTATAATTTTTATTTTATTTTTTAATTAATCTTATTCTATACCAGCTCAATAAATTTGTGCCCGCACAAAATTAGATTGATAAAGATTTCGTACCATAAAAACACTCATTAGTTAAATCACCTGAAAATCTCAAGTCAATTTATAATTCAATTCAATTTTCGATTAATTTTTTATCTTCAAACTAAGATAAAAGCCTTATAATTTTCATGAAAAATTGTGACACATAACTCAAAAGCTAAAGGTTGTAGAAAGGTAGCTTAATTTTGTATCAACTCCACAGCTTATGATCAAGGTTCTAAAATAAAATAGCAAGTTTCGTTAATTTCAAATCAATCGTAGTGGAGACTGATCCAAAAAAGCTATCGAATTTCAGTTTCAACTAAAACTCAGTGATTTTAGCCAGTTTCAACCAAAACCACTAAAACTCAAGTTCAAAAAAATTAAGGGGGCGTTTGGTTCAATGATATCTTGATGCTATGTTATGTTATTTACAGAAAGCAATTGTTTGATTTAATGACATCTGTAAATAATTTTCTATAAAATTATAAAATTATTAGTCAAAAAAAGACATCTAGATATCAAAACATAATATTAAAATAACAACGAACCAAACGCCCCTTAAACAAACTTTGCAACAATTATCTCCGCCTAACAAATAACGTTAAATATCACCTTCAAGGTTCTAATTTTGACCCTACAGCTTATGACCAAGGTTCTAAAACTCGATCAAAATAGTTAGTTTTGCTAGTTACAGATCAATTAAAGTGGAAACCAATTTGAAAAAGCTATTGAGTTTCTATTTCAATCAAAACTCGGTGGTATTAGGCAATTTCAACAAAAAAATTAAATAAACTTTGAGACAATTATCTCTGTGCCATAAATAACGTTAAATATCTACATGTCATTTTCTTCACAAAAATTTAAATTATAGAAACTATAAATTTAAATAAGAATATAATATTTAAAATTATATGACATGTATATAAATATCCCAAATATAATTTATTATGAAGGTTCTAAAACTCGATCAAAATTGCTAAAAGAAAAAGAATTATCACACTTTCATAAGTTGTCATAATCAGGATTTTAAAAATTAATTTTAATCGAAAGATAAAATTATTAATTTCGCCAGTTTTAATATCGATAATTCCAATTTTTTCTAAAAAATATTTAAATTTTATAAATTGAGAATTTAATTAATTAATTATTATTATTAAACATTATTTATGAAATTATTAAAAATATATAAACATTATGAGACATTATAAAACATATTAATTAAAATTATAAAAATTTATGCGATATTTTCATATATACCAATGATGAATTTAAATAAAAAAACAAACAAACTGTACAAAAATATTAAAAATATGTGGAGCGAACCATTTTTTTTCATATATTTTGAAAACAAAATAAGAAAAAGTATACCTTTGATTCATTCACATTGAAAAATTTACGGAAAATTTATATATATTTCACACAAAACTTTAAGGGTAAATAGCAACCAAGTCCTTCTTATTTTAGTCCCTCAAATATTATGATGTGACAATCTGATTCTTTACTTTAAACAAACGTGTAAATAAATCCTTTCATGGTTACAGATATTAGAAAAATATGACATTTACTTATTTACCCTCAGCCACAATGTGTGCTCTGCAATTTCGGCCACGATGTGTGGTTCACACAGCCACGATGATAGGTCATCCAGAAACTTCGCCCACGATGTGTGGTTCACACAGCCACGACAATAGGTCATTCAATGCTTCTTGTGAGTACTATCGGCCACGATACTACGGTCATGCTAAATATCGTGAGCCACACATCGTAGCTGAGGGTCAAAAAGTAAATGTCATATTTTTCTAACGACCGCAACCAGAAAAGGACCTATTTATATATTTGTTTAAAGTACAGGACCAGATTGACACATCATAATACTTGAGGGACCCATTTACACATATTGTAAAATAAGAGGGACCTGCTTGCTATTTACTCAAATTTTAAATATTACAATCTTATTTAAATACAAGTGCATACCTTACCAAAATCAAATTAAAGCTGCATCCACTTCATTTTGATCAAGTTTAACATTTTAACAAGAAGAAAATTGAATAAAAATGAATAGAACTGCTAGCCCTACCATTCAGGGAGAAAAAAAAAGAATATATATATATACATATATATATATATATATTCATTTCATTATTAAACATGAAGCATTAATAGATAGTTTTGTCCTAACTGTTTCTGGTTTCATTCAAAATAAAAATTACAAAAAAAAATCATAAAATTAAAATAAAACTGGTCAGAACCTGAGCCAGAGTAGCTGATATTCAAACAAGCGAAGATCATCGTTGAGCTCTCACTTAACTTTGAAGAAGGTATAAGAGAGGATCAGATTATTGATGCCTTCCATCTTTGGATCAGTTTCAAACTCGGGGTCAATATAAAAAAAGACCTGCAAAAGATCAAAAAGATTAAGTTCTCCCTAAAAAGAGAGATTTTTAGGTTCAGATGGTGTATCAAATCACCTTTTCGATGACTAATTTGCACGAAGGATTTTTTTTTTTGCTTTCTACAGACATTTTCTGTTATTTCTTGGTTTTATGCATTAAAAAATATATATACAAAACAAAAAATGATATACAATGCAACATAATCACAAAGAAATACTTATACAGAGCAAAAATATCTACACAAAATAAACAAATACAAATACAAAGAAAAAGTAGTTTTAACAGCATTTCTGTGCGGTTATCACAACGAGGGCACTAGGCCCACCCCATCCACAAGGCAACCACTCATTGGGCATCAAAATCAAAATGACACACGTAAGAAGTGAAGATTTAATTTTAACAATGAGACCCCATTTGTTTGAAAATTAAAAATTAATCTGATTTAATTTTAATCAGGCATATCACATCACACATAAAATTTAATATTAAAAATTAACTTTATTTCACATCCTACACATATTACTAAAATAATAACTAACTTATATCACATCCCTCATATATCTCAATATAATAACTAACTTTATATTACATCTCTCACATATCCCAATATAATAATTAACTTTATTTCACATCATTCAAAATTTTTAATAAAAAAATATCTCTATTCAAATTTAGTTTTAACCTTGTTAAATTAAATCCTACAAACAAGTAGACTCTAAAAGATAAATTTGAATTAATTATACCTAAGTTTAATTCAATTATATTAACAAAACGGTCTTACTGAGAGTAATTGAGTCAGCAATAGTAGCTTGCAAACAAAAAGATTACTAACAGGCATATCAATCTGCTCTCCTGGAAGTAATGTCTGCTCCTCGAAGCAGAAGCATTGTATTTTGTTGAAGTAAATGGCAGCCTGCAACAAAAATAGGCCAAATGGAAATATTCAAGAAAATCTGATGGACAAGGTTAAATTACAGCAAACTTTAATTTGTTATATTTAATCTTTTGAAGTGTAAATACAACTTGAACTGCCAAAAAAACCTTTGGTCGCTGTAGAACTTTGATCGACATAAATACATCCATCTCATACACTATAACCTTGTTTGATTTAAGTCTAAAATAAACCAAACAGTATTTTTTAATGTTTGTTTTGCATCCAACACAAGCTTTAATATTAAAAAAAAAAAAACTTTATTTCACATTCTATGCCAATTCTAGTATTAAAAATTAATTTTATTACATATCAAACACTTACTTTAATAAAAATATCAAATTAATTCACCACTTATATAAATCTCAATATTCAAATACGAGTGTATATAATAATATATTTCACTCTCTAGCCCAAAAAAAAATCCTCCAACCAAATAATATGGCATGATATGAAGACATTTTCAATTAATTTGGTGTATAAATTCTACTACCAATGAAAATGACTTTTGTTTCACTTTTCTTTGAGTCATTAATTTATATTTGAGAAATAAATAATTAAGCATACATAAATCCATAAGGATTAGTATAACTTAGATATAGATGCACACATAAATAAATAGTCACACTAGAGCGACCATGGCACCTATGAAGGATAATATAAGAGATGGATGTTCAACATAATTTGACATGTGAGTTGCTGTCTCAAAGAGGTCATTATATATAAATATTAGGGAATCAAAGTTGTGACATTAAAAAGAACGACCAAAAATAACTCAATTATCATATCATCATTACACATGAATACATAATCTTCATTCACATGTACTCACGAAGAGTGTTGCTTTACTAAGAATTGCATGGATAAGAGATTCATATAGCTAGCCCCAACTAGTTTGGAATTATGGCTTTGTTGTTTTTTTCATTATTCGTTACAATAAATTAGATATACATCATTGCCGCGTAATGAAGCCTTCAAGTAATATATGCATAAGTATTTCCCTCAAGCTTGTTCATATGCAAACTAAGGTTTTAAAACTCAATTTTGGTTTTAGTTTCAATCACAAGATGAAAATAACGGTTTTGACAATTTCGGTATTAATAATTTCAATTTTTTAAGATTATTTAAATTTTATAAACTTAAAATTAAGTTTATTAACATTATTTAAATTGTTTTGAGAGCTATAAGTTTCAGCAGTTTAGGCCAAAACTAGATAAAATGTAGCATTTTAAGATTGAAGACTACTGAAACCGATTCAAAAATGTCGAAACTGGTGAGTTTCAGCTAAATTTTAAAACCTTGATGCGAACCACTTGATGAATGGCTAGTTGAATCCTTCTTAGTTTGCCATTGTAGTTAAACGTTGAAGTTTCATCTTTTTGAACAACAGAAAACAATTACAGTTTCAAAATTTGGTCTAGTTCCAATTCAACCAACCCACCCTGCATTTCAGGTTTTAACTATAAGAGGTTCAGTTCAAATCAATGATTTAGTTAGATTAGCGTAGTGGTTTGATTGATTGGTAAAATTTCTCCATGTGTAGGATACAACAAAACAAAAGAATATGTTAAATGAAAACCTAAAAAACTGAAGATATGGATGAAAATTAAACCATACAATTGTTTATATTTGACCAATGATCCGCTGAAATAAGAGCTTAAAAACAATCAAATTCAAGAAATTCCATGTATATGACATGTAACTATAGAATTGAACACAACGATTAAATATTAGCATGTACCATGTGTTTTCATTATAAAACAAAACTTTTACCTTCATTGGGGTGACATTGTACGTAGAAACACCAGTTATTGGAGACGAGCTACAATTTTCTGCAGTGTAAAATGCAAGGGCACTTTCACCTGGTTTTACTCTTATCTACAAAACAAACAAAGCTTACCATAAATATTTCGGAATTAAGGCGTTTTGACATATTCCTTTAAGTGATAGAAGAACCTCTCTTTGTGTGGGAATAAACTTCCATGGCATTCCATCAGCAACATCAGCATTAAATTGAACAACAAGCTCCCTGCAAATGGTCAAAGAGCATATCACCTAAAAGCATGGTAGAAACAACCATTGATGCAGCATTCTAAATGATAACATCAAGTTCTATGCTCGCCAAGATAAGGAAAATACATTACTTTGAAGAAAAAAAATAGTCCAAGGAATTATCTCTTGATGTACTTGAAAAATAGTACAGAGTCAGATCCCAAATAGAATAAAGCCAAGTTGATCATTAGATGAATGAAAGTTAGGTTGATCCTCATACATAGAAAAAACAATTCCATGGAAAAATATATCATAACTTCTTGCAACATTGGTGGACAGCTTATTGGTAAGAATCATTTAGTAGTTATAGAAGGGGGAAAAAGAGTGAAATGATGAGAGAAAATATAAATTGGTAATTTAAGCAGTTTGGTTATCTGCCTAGAGAAAAAAAATCATGACCGAGCATCTTTCATGCAAAAGGATGACAATATGGCTGTCCTAACATAAAAAGGAGATGCTTAAAACTTGTAATATACATAATAAATATTGCAAGGGACTACCAATAAATGTGTGAAAGATTATACATTGTTAATGTCAGAATCAGCCATCACACTTTAACTTCAAAGAAGATGTCTAAACCATATATGCTATTTGCAAAGTATTGACTTCAATTGTAGTAAACAGTTAAAGATGCATCATCAAGGTGAGCAGAAAAATGTGATGAAAATGAATGAAATGAAATAAGCTAAGTAGCATGGAAAAAGGTTGTACCAAAAAATATGCAGAGAAAGAAGATTTCAGTATATGAGACACAATACATGAATAACAAAAGCATAATTCATGTGGACAACCTTATATAACTATGGTGAAAGAACTCATAAAACCTATCCCATGTAAAAGAGCATGATTTAAGTCCAATGAGTGCATAAGGTGTTTTATACAATAAATGCATCATGACCGTACATGAGGCATTGTTAGTTATACATAAATTTAGTGTCTTTAGTTAAAATACTGCTAAATAAGAGACAAGTTCGGTTATTAAGAATCAGTTTTTTACCCATATAATGTCAAGTAACTCATACTGCAAAATTCACTTTGATTACTCATAAGCATTGGCCTTCACATATAAGACAATTTTAGCACAATCACAAATTGAAGGAATGGTTTAAACCTATGAAATCAGTCCAGAAACTCGAGCTAAGGTGTTACCTTGAAGTTCTTGTTCCATCACGAGCATGACGAGCAATCTTCTCTTCCACACTCTGCAGAGACCCATTCCTTGTCACAAGCCATGCAACATCCATTACCCTCAATCATAAACCATCAATACAAAAACTTGGAACATAAATTTTCAGTAAGAACCAAAATCAAGATCATGCTCCTACTTCTTAAGATGAAGCAGTTCATTAGAAGCAGAAGTTGAGGATCAGAAGTTCGGTGTAGTGTGATGGGTTCTCATAATCCCCATATTTTCCACCCAAAAATCAACAAAGAATTGCAGAATAAATTCAGAAGAACTTTTCATCTTTCATTCGATTTGGCTGAGTAGCCCAAGTACCAAATCAACAAAACAGAGGAACAGTGGACGAAGCGGCAAAGAATCATTCGAATGTTTGTATACCTCGCGACGCTGAACCGTCCCACCGTAGCCAGTGGCCTGACAAAAACGGCGATAGAGGGGAACAGCGGCGTAGGATGCTCCTACCATAGCACCGGCCACGGCGAGAAGATAGACAAGCGTCTTCCTCGAGCTTCGATCCCGTGCAGCGACTGCGCTCGATGTGAACCGGCATTGAGCGGATCCCGAAGCGTTTAATCGGGCTGGACGACACAGAGACGGAGGGAGAGAAGTTCGCAGGGGATTGGCGAGAAATTGTGGGGCTGATAAGCGGCGGATACTGCCGCCGGCGAGGCAGCGTCGGAGGCGACAGAGTGGCGGCGGATTTTTTGGTAACGGAGGCATTCGGTATAGGTTTCAGAAAATAAAAGATTCGTGTATATATAATATCATTTACTTATGTAATATCACCTAATAAATATTTTTATAAATTATATAAATGATCTAAAATTTATGTAATTTGGCGATTAAATTTTATATTTAATTTTTTTTTTGAAAGCCTTTACTTATAATATTTCAATTTTTACTGATTAGATATTCATTTAGCTGTAACACATATAATACGTATAAATAAAAATCACGTAGTTCACGCGATCTAAAATAATAAATCGCGAGTCTTATATATCCGACAATTTTGCATGCCATTTACGTCATATAACTTATTGATTAATCCTATAGAATACTAACTACAATTCCGTTACTTATGAGTAAATATAGGTTATTATTTTATAAATTATGAGCGTACGCTGTTTATTAATTTATAAGTTGTACAAATTATGCGACATATATATTGATTTCTACGGGATAAGTCGTGTTGAAATATAAAACTTAGAAAGTAAAAAAAAAATCATACGAATATGTGGATGCACAATTAACAAAAATAGTTACATTTTTACGATTTGGCTGAAAGCAAGAGAATTACTGTTTTCTTATAAGATAAAATAACATATTTTAAAAATGAGGTTTTTACATACAGGACATGAAATTTACACGAAATTACGCATTTCACCATTAATTCATAAAT
>JAEMOT010000829.1:231106-252888 GCA_019297695.1 Apostasia ramifera
AGTCAAGAAAAAATACTTATATTGGAGATGTGACAATTGGTGATCAAATTGTCAAGAAGAGTGAGCGCTTTAGATACCTTGGATCAATTATACAAAATGATGGCAAAATAGATAATGACGTTATTAGCAGGATTCAAGCAGGCTGGGTAAAATGGAGAAATGCTTCTGGTGTGTTATGCGATAGAAAAATCTCATCCAAAATTAAGAGTAAATTTTATAAAACTGTAGTAAGACCAGCGATGATATATGGTGCTGAATGCTGGCCTGCAAAGAAGAAACATACAAATAAAATAAATGTTGCAGAAATGAGAATGTTAAGATGGATGTGTGGATATACACGAAAGGATAGAATGAGAAATGAGTATATCCGAAAGAAAGTTGGTGTTGCACCAATTGAGGATAAACTTAGAGAAAGTCGGCTTCGATGGTTTGGACATCTAAATCGTAGGCCAATTGAAGCTCCAGTTAGAAAAATTGAGTTATTGGATTTTGCCCATGTACAAAGAGGAAGAGGGAGACCAAAGAAGACATGGCAAGAAACTATAAGGAGTGATCTTAGTTACTTAAACTTAGATAAGAATTTGGTAACTGATAGAGCGCAATGAAAACAAAGGATTCATGTAGCCGACCCCACCTAGTGGGATTAAGGCTTGGTTGTTGTTGTTGTTGTTATCAAATATAAAGGATGACATCAATATGTTTAGTCAGCAGTAAGCATAAGCTTCAAAGTATGTAGCGTGTAGGTGTTTTGGTACTCGTACTCTTGAGCTCTCCATATGTATGATGAACTCAATTAATATCTTGATTGAGGGCATTTTTTGAAGAATGTTCAAATTTTCTCTTTTCTGTGGGTGGTTTGCCTATTTTCCCAATCTCAATCCATCATGATCTATTTGCTAAATCAAGCAAGCAGCATCCGAGCAACAATTCAATTGTTCAGAAGGTCAAGTTATTCTGAAAGAGATAAATGAGATAACTATGAATGAAGTTGTGGAGCATCTTAGTTTACCATAAAAGGATACTTGGAACACCTATGCTAGTATCCTGCAAAGCAACATATGTTGCATGGAATTTCAATAAGTCCGGATAAACAAATCCAAACCTTGATAATCTATATCAGGGAGTTATTAGAATACAGAATAAGCCATGCATACGCTATATTTCGGTAGATAGACAGTAACGAACAGAAAGATGCAGAAAAGATGGAATACGAAATTAGGATAAAGTGAAAAGCTCACAAAATTATTTCATATCCTCATGTGATAAGCGATAACAAATCAAAGCATGAAAATAAATATGAAATCAAACTTTGGGAAATACCGCAAAATCTCGTTGTTGAAGGTAAGGCCTATTGTCATCACTATGCCATCCGATTGATGCTCCTCTACACCAACTGCAGTACTAATAACACTTATTGTGAGAAAACACTCAAACAAAATAATAAACCTACAATATCATCAACTCAGGAGCATTAAGAAAACAAAATTAGATGCCAATTAATGTAGCAAACAATATGCTAAGATCATGTATGACATATTCAGTTAATGAAGGTTTGCTTCAAAATTTTCATCCAAACAGTTATATGGGTGGCACACAACAGCTAAAAATTTCTCACTTACAAACATCTTTTCCAAACTTTCCTTCTTGCAACAAGGGAAAAAGGAAGAATACCTAATTTGCAACTTTGAATTCATTCTTTGTTTAACCTATATTACAGCAGCTGAATCTCCCAAATTCTGAAATTTTCATGCCGAGGAAAATTAGGGAATCGATGCAGCGGATATAATGAAAGGGGGCAGCGGCAGCGCGCTGGGCGTACCTTATGAGTCCAGTGAATTCTACGAAGAGCTCGAACTCGCACCGAAAGAACTCCTCGGCCTTCTCTTTGAGTCTCTCTCTGACCGTAACGAAGGGGAGGATGAGATGGGCGCAGTTGGTGGCGGCCAGGTGAGCAAGTGTCGTCGAGAAGACATTGGGACGGTAACCCACCGTGCTGCAGCTGCGGTGTATGAAGGAAAGCTCCTGATGAACCGAAGAGAATTAGAGAAATAGAACCCCCTCAATCTTTTATCAGGTAGAGAGAGAGGGAGAGAGAACCTTGCAGAGATCGAGAGGGAGAAACCCCCGGAGATGGATTCGCAGATGCTCGGCCGCCGCCATGGCCGGAGATCGATCTATCGAACCAAAATAGGCAAATACTGCGAAGCGCGAGCCCCAAGAAGCTCCTAGGAATTTATAAAATTTGCATTTAGGTCCTTTGTCATCTACTTTATTGCGTATTTACCATCCAGCGTTTGCAATTTCTTTTTGATGGCTTGGATTGAAAATTATAATCTCATAATCAAATTATTATTATTATTATTATTATTATTAATAATAATAATAATCTGTGCCTTTAATGCAGAAATAAGTAATTAATTATGGATTTATTGGCAAGAAGTTATCAATGATGAAAATGATTTTCTCACTCCTTTTTCATTTTTTCCTCTTTCAGTTAAAATTAATTTGAAACTCATCAATTATATTTTAATCAAAACTCTTGAATAAATTTTTTTTTTTAAATTTAAATTTTTTACATTAAAAAATTAAATATCATAATATTTATTATGTTGAAGTTGTTGAAACTATAAAAACTAAGATATTTTTAAGTTACGGTTAAAACTAATATTGAAATTAAAAATTTACAACTTTTGTTTTAATGTAATAATAACAATAACAATCAAGCCTTAATTCCATTAAGTGGGATCGGCTACATGAATTCTTTGTTTCTATTGCGCCTTATCAGTTACCAAATTCTTATCTAAATCTAAGTAACTAAGATCACTCTTTATAGTTTCTTGTCATGTCTTCTTTGGTCTCCTTCTTCCTCTTTGTACATGAGCAAAATCCAATAACTCAATTTTTCTAACTGAAACTTCAATCGGCCTACGATTTAGATGTCCAAATCATCTAAGCCGATTTTCTCTAAGTTTATCCTCAATTGGGCAAACTAAAGCCTACGATTTAGATAAGTCTTGTCAAAAGGGCAAAATAAAGTCTCATTATGTATAAGCTAACCTTGGATAACATGGTTTCAAATCTTCATATGACAAAAAAAATAGTAATATATTTATTTATTGTGGAATAAATTCAAAATGTATAATAGAAAAGGGTCTTATGGAAAACAAAATCAATATAACTATATTAACTATTATTTTCTTGCAAAATAAACCAATAATTCAAAGATAATAATGATTGAATATAATTTCCAAATAGTCATATTTCATCTACATATCACAATTCTCTCATCCAACTTATTCTTCATTAATATTAGGCCCCAATTATAACCAAGCATAAGTTTTTTTTATAGATAATCATTTATAAATTGTACGCTTTTGCTTACAAGAACTAACAATAAAATTCTAAAATATATATGCTAAGTTTACATAAAAAATTAAGAAAATATTTGATTTAATGTCATATTATTTTTAAAAAATTATAAAATTATTTTTAAATTAAGATAATATCTATATGTCTTAATATCTAAATAATATAATATAAATAACATCGAACTATATATTCCCTAAAAGATAAGTATTTTTGATAAATTTGACATGATGCAGTACCACAACATAGGTGTCTCCTCATATAGTATATCAGTTATTGTCTTCTCGTTAAAAATGCTCCTTTTCAAATGATAAGAAGTTCAAAACGGTCTATCAGAATAAATAAATACAGCATATTGAGCCTAACTAGGAGTAAGAATGATTCAAGTTTGAGTTGAGCCTGACACAATTGAAGCTCAGCTCGTGTCAATTTAATTCAAGTTCAAAATAGTTGATGTCAATTTCGAGTTGGCTCGAGTTTTAATTAGCTATTTTAAATCCTCCAAAGAATTAAAATTTTTTAAAAATAAAAAATAAATTGCTTGTGTTGAAATTTGAAATTGAGTTAATCTAATAGATATCGTAACCAGTGCTAACACATATTTATTTACAAGTAATAAATAATTGTATAAAATCAATTAATACATTATTTAATTTAGAAAATTGAGATCGAGTTTCCAATCTGATTCAACCATGGCTCGTAGCTTGATTCAATAAAACCAAGTTGAGCTTGAATCAAACAAAATATAAATCTAGCTAAATATCGAATGACTATTAATCTTCAAACTATACTCTCACCACTAGGCCTAGAAAACCCAAAAAAATTATAATAATTCGCCCAAGATAATTATCTAAGCATGTTATAAGAAAAATATCAGGTGAATTTCATCTCGAATTAAGTCAAGAATGGCAAGAAAGTTGATTAAGTCGATGGATTTCACGAAATCAACCTACAATAGATCGGAAAGAAAATTTAAGATTGAAGTCACCCAATCAATCAAATAAGCTATTAATCTCTCAGTAGATCACTTTAGGTGAGTCAGTTTGTTTGTAGGATTAAATTTAATAAGGTTAAAATTAAACTTAAATATAAATATTTTTTATTAAAAGTTGTAAATGATGTGAAATAAAGTTAGTGATTATGTTGAGATATGTGAGGGATGTAAAATAAAGTTAATTATTATGTTGGGATATGTGAGGGATGTGATATAAGTTAGTTATTATTTTAGTAATGTGTGTAGGATGTGAAATAAAATTAATTTTTAATATTAAATTTTATGTGTGATATGATATGTCTGTTTAAAATTTAACCAGATAAATTTTCAACGGTCAAACAAACGAGGCCTAAGAGATAAATTACATCTAAGTCTATGAATTTATAGCATAATTGTACTCTTAAGAGTTTAGTCTATTAGTTACAAATGCTTTGAAATGTTTAAAAACTAACAAATCTATCCTTTCTTTTCATCGCTCTCTCTCTCTCTCTCCTCTCTCTCCTCTCTCACTCTGTCTCTCTCACAAGGTGGTACAACATTAGTACCTAATGAAAAGGGTACTGCTAAATCACTGATGCTAACGGGCATAGCATTAGTTCACTTAATCTGAACCCAACCCGCCACCCGCAGCTCGATGCCTTCCCCCAGCTATAGATGCACAATGGAACTCATTGAGATCTATTATAAAGTGCTACTAGTGGTGAAGGAGACGAGCGATTTCTCCCTCCCTTTTTTCTCTCCAATGATCGCTCATACTTGTTTTTCTAGCATCTCTCCCTCACTCCATCGTATAAAGAAAAACACAAGAAAGAAATGAGTATTTTAATATTTTATAAAATAAATAAATAAAATAATAAAATAATCATGTTTATCAAACAAATTGATCGGCTTAATGAACCTACAAGAATTTAATTCAACTACAGGAATCTATTTGAGAACATGAATTTGTCTAATGAATCTAAGGTTCTATTTGACGCGAAAACTAAAATCAGGACTAAAATGATACTAGTTTAAAAACAACAATAATAATAATAAATAAATTATTTTAATTATTCTACACACTCTAATATAAAAAAAATTATTTTACTTCACATACTCAATAATTTACAATAAAAATATTAAATTTATTTTAATCTAAAATATGAAATAAAATAATATTTTTTATATTAAAATATGTGTAAAATGATTAAAAAAATTTACTTATTATTATTATTATTGTTTTTTAAATTAGTAATATTTTAGTTCTGATTTTGGTTCTTGCGCCAACAGGACCTTAAAAGAAAAATTTTTAACATGAACCATCATGACATTGTACTTAAACTTCGAAACTCGGATGTAATTTACCCTTTATAATATCCTAGACTTAGGTGATGGGTACCAAATATATATATCAAAAAGATAAATATAAGATGCAAACAATGATGGACAGTTTTATGAAAAAGTACACAAATGATGCAGAGAATAACCAATCACCCCTCTCCCACTATCAAAACCAATGCCAGTCTCCCACACAAGTGATAACATAACGTTTCATTAAAGTGCCGCATCCGCCGCCGGCGACCGGTGGCGGCGCTTCCCATGGCGGCGGCGGTAGCCAGACCGCCAGCTGCCGGCGCCTTCAAACTCCACGGCCTCAGTAGCATCGGGCGAGCACTCCGGCGGCGCAGCCGGATACCTGTGCCGGTCGTAGCAGTACGAGTACGTCAAGTGCTTCCTCCTGAGCTTCTGCATCAACGATCGCTGCTCCGGTGAGATTCCGACGGAGTCGTAGAGCCAGGCTTCTCGCTGGCGGCACGTCGAGAGGTGCTCGATGGGGTCGACAGCGCAGCCGTGGAGGACGAGATCGGCGAACTCCGCGACGTACGGAGCGTACTTGTAGTTGACTTTGTAGCGGCCGCCGGCGGTGGCCCAGGTGGAGCCGTCCCAGATGGTGGCGTAGAGAGACATGGGCTTCGAGGGGAACTCACCTCCCATGGCTTCCGACCTCCCTACCTCCCGTATTGGGATGTCGTCGATGTAAAATCTGCTCCACCAATACCACGTCAACAACGAGAAGAAGAAGAAGAAGAAGAAAAAGAAGTTTTGATTACATGATCCGGCTGTGACTCCACAAGATGGAATAGTTGTGGAAATCGTCTGTGGGATCGAACCAGAGCCCGTATCTCTCCTCTCTCCCATGGCCGGTGCTGCCGTTCCCATAGACGTTCGTCTGAACCCTCCATTCCCTTCCTCTGATGTTCCCCAAAAACTCGAAATCCAGCTCATCGTGGTTCTTCTCGAACACATCTCCGTTCGACATCTGAACCCAAATTGTTAAAGAAGAACAATCAAGAAGAAAACCCGATCAGACTATGCTTTACTCTTCGGATCCAAAAACAGAGGAGAAAGCAGAGACGGACATAGAAGGCGACGACGACGCCAGCGGCGTAATCGGAGGGGAGCTTGATGGATGCGGAGAAGAACCCATGGAGGTAAAGGTCCTGGGAAGCGAATCCGGCACCTGGTTATCGCCGCAATCGAAGGAAATTAGAAGCCTGATACTGAAAAAGAGATTAAGGAAATCGATCAAGGTTGAAACGAACCGGTCCTCTCGTCGAGGGAGATGTGGACAGCCTTGCCGTCGCGGATGAGCATGAGGTTTCCGTCCCCGAAGAGCTGGGTGTAGCCCTCGTCGAAGGAAACGGTTTTGAGGCTCTGAAGATTGATCGGCGCAGGGATCCCGCATGAAGAGGAGCAGATGAAGAAGATGATGGAGGAGAAGAGCCATCCTCTGTGACCCATCTTCAGTCGGCTCTGCTCTGTTCTTCCCTGCTCCTCGCTTTCCCTCTCTATGCGTCTCCCTCGGCTTCTCTTCTCTCTCCACTGATGAGGATTTCAAAATGTGGGAAAAAGAGCTTCTCCTTCGTATCTTTCACCCCGGCTATCTCCGATTCTTGGGAGAGGAGGATGGAAAGGTATGGGACTGGCAAGGAGAGCAGCGGTGGTTGCCTCTTATGTGAGAGAGAGAGAGAGAGAGAGAGAGAGAGAGGGCTTCTTCACTCCGAGGCTTCAACTTTTTGCNATAAAATAATTTTTTTTATATTATATGCTATTTATTAACAATAAAAATATCAAATTTATTTTACATTTTAAATTAAAATATTTTATTCATTAAAAAAATAAAATAAAATTGATAATTTTATTAAAAATAATTATATATATGAAATAAAATAAAATATTTTATATTAAAATTTATTTATTTATTATTTTAGTAAAGTGGTCCTGAGAACAAATAGAATTATATAAAAAATAAATTGATCATCAAATTCATCAATTATATTTTTGGATTTTAATCCAATTGATTAAATTTTAATCTATTAAATAATTTAATAAATTAAAATTTAAAATTATAATTGATTAATTTAATAATCAGTAAACTTCACAGTTGTTTTTTGGCATAGGATCAATTAGCTTACATTGATTTTTGAGTCAATAAAACTAGGATACATTTTACATGGATCACATAAAACCAATGTTGTGAATATAAAAAAAATGTTGGAAAGAAATCCGACATAATATAGTAAAAATTCGATCAAAAAATAAGAGACATGAGAAAACGAGTTTAAAAGAGAGAACGGAACGAGTAAGAAAACACATAAGATTTATGTCGAAAACTTAAATTCAAGAAAAAAATATGATCAAACCAAGAGAAAATCGTATTCTTCAAGAGGTTCTTGTAACTAAACTCAGAAAATAGCCCATCAGTTTTGAGGAACTAAACGATCTAGTTTCACCTCTCTGTCTACTAGTTTGCAAAAGCTGAACATCCGCTCTAAGGCAATTGTCGGTTCTTAAGAACGAACTGTTCGGGATGACCAACAATCCAATTCACTATTCGTTTCTAAGATCAAACAATCTGATATGTAGACAATTTGTATTATAACCTTCTGATGTAAAATGAAGTGCAGAATACGATTTTCACGCTTTCGGATTATAAGAGAAATACATATTTTTTAATTATATTTTGATCAAATTAGAGTTAAGTCATAATTTCCTGCAGTTTGAAATCATATTATACATAATCAAGATAAATAAGAAAAATAATTTTATATCACGAGTAAACTAAACTAAAAGAAATGAATACATATACCTAGTATAATATAATATAACTATACATCATACTAGAAATGAGAGGCAACATATAGTAACACACAAAAATAATAAATGTAGATGCATATAAATGACAAATAATATAATAGAGATAAGAGAGTATTCAAATTCATGTTCTGATAATCGAATTAACATCAAATTCGTAGAAGTATAATGATACCTTTATACAAAACTCGTCTAATCAGAGGTTTCTCTATTAGCTAAGTAGCTGGCGGTGACAGTAGCATAGTAACAGCAGTGGCAGCACGACGACACTGGTGACTACAAGGCTATAATTGCAGCAGTGCAAATTTTGCTACAATGGTAACGGCGATGGTAGTGACTAAGGTGGCTGATAGGCACTCTAAGATAGTGAGGTTCCAATGTGCAAGGCAATCAAGAACTCCCCTTATTTGCTTCAACCTATATTTATTTAAGGGGAAGAGTGGCGAGATTAATCCATGAAACAAAAAAAAGTTGGGAGGACTAACCCATAAAATAAGAAGAAATAGAGGACTAATTCATAAAATAAGGAGGAGTGAAGGAGCATGCCATCAACTATGAAACTACAACTTGACCCATCATGCACCCCACCTCTTAACTCAAAAATGATCCAAAATATATTTTCTCTAAAATACAAAAAAAGAAAAATCTCTTCTCTATCTGTCGCACAAACAATAATACATCATAATAATTAAAAATAAAGTAGTTTAATAATCATAAATAGAGTCTAATAAAAAAAGAGATCAGATGAAACTGCTCTTAGAGTTAAGTTTAATGTCAACATTAGAATCGATATTCAAAATACCCTGCATCACTTCTCTTACCAATTTATGTAACGTACATCCTTGATGTTCATATGTAAAGTGCATCCTTTGAGTCGAGTTTGAAGGTTGAGATTCTCTATTGCTTCAAAGGCCACTGTTGACCTTCTTTGCCAGCAACAAAAAGCTTTAATTCTTTGAAGCAATAGAATTGGTAAGATTCCACAAACTCTCTTATAAATAGAGGATCATCCATCAATGTAAAAGGATTCCACAAACAAAAATCACGTAAAGAAGAAGGGACAAGATCATAGCGAAGCTCCTACCAACTCTCGTCTTACTATTTATTCTCTTCTACTTATACTTTTTAAAATTTTGTTACATTCACGTGTGACGAACTTTGTTTTTCGGCACATGGGCGTAGGATAATATCTTCGAATCACATAAATCTATTGTGTATCTGATTATTTATTTTTTCGGTTGTTTCTATACTTCTTTTCTTTTATAAGAGTATATGTTGTTGTTGACGTAGGATGTGGGGGATCCTAAGAAATACCAAAAAAGAGAAAAATCCTGAGAGACGGCAGCGCGCAGAAGGATAAGCCTGTCAGTTAAGTTTTAAAAGAGAAAAACACCCAGAGCAGCACACAAAGGTTTAAGGTGGTTCAAGGAGGAAGTCCCCTACGTCCCCGGTCGATCTGCGAAGAGTTTTCACTAAAGAAAAAAGGTAGCCGTGAGGGCTCGTACAATGCTTATGAAAGGGAAAGAGGGAGAGAGAGAGAGCTCCTCAGTTGGGGCTCTAATACAATAAAAATGGGAGAATCCGGGAGGTTGTTTGCGCTCTGGCTGCTCTTGTCGATTCTCTCCTTCTGAATCTGTCTTCTTGAAAATTGTTCAAGGGTATTTGTAGGCGATGAACTATACAGCTTTGTCCTGGTTTTCCGGAAAAAAGGAGGTGAGCAAGCTCTGAGCTCGTGCCGCTTGTCGGCCGTCGGGAGGACCAAAAGTAGTAAAAAGAAGATGCTAACTTTTAATATTGGTATTGCTTCTGGGGATCCATGAATAGATTTAAGTTTATATGAGATTTGGGTATGGTATAAAGCATAATAATCTTTAATTTTAAAGTTTTAATCCAGTAAAGTGAGATTGAAAGACTATTATAAATGGATCTTAACATTTGAAAAACTATAATTTCAATCCCTAAGATTATAAAAATATTATTATTTGATCCCAAATTAAGACAGTTATTAATTTTTTACTATTATATTTTAAAATTATTCTCAATCATTAATTTTTTTATTTTTAAAATATAATCTCTATCAATAAAATTCTCCTTGAATGTTCTTAAAAAAAAAAGGACATTTACATACATAACACTTCATATCACTATATTTATATATCAAATATTTTTTTTAAAAAATTACACACTACACACCTAAAAATTACACTCCACACACTTTTTCTAAAACTGTAGTATAATTTTTTGAAAATGGATGTGATATACGTAATTATGAAGATATAGAATATTATGTACGTAATTATCCGAAAAAAACTCCTTGAATGCACATCACTTTCTCTATATTGTGACAATGCATGCCTACACCTATGACCACTAGAGACATTTATAAATTTGCAAAATGTTAAATTGTAATTTTTTTTTGATAGAAATAAATTGTAATATTTTGCACAAAACCCCAAGGGGTAAATTTGTAAATGACATTTAATAAAAGTGTCTTTCACTCATTATGAGATGCTCTTCTTTCTTCATAATCAATGCTCATGCTCCACCACATCATCTATTGAAAATTTGTATTAATGCTCTTTCTAATTGATGTCTTGTAGTCCTTAGATTCAAAGTGAAAGGGCCCAATTATCAATAACAAAAGTAGTAATTTCACTTAGGTTTTTGACGGTTGCCCACTTTATCACACAAGTTCACAAATTGAAATCATATCGTACACATCCTTTTAAATTATTTAATAATTTATTGGGATTCTAATTATTTTTAAAAAACTTCTAATCAAGTTCAACATATTTTACTCTTATCTTCTTATTCTAGATCTGATCGACAGCAAGCTTGCCCCGAGCTTGCCAGTAGCTCGGCTAACTCGCAGCCTAGCGTGAGGAGGCCTGTAGCAACATCTGCCCCGTGGCCGAGCTTGCAATGGCCTGCGCTCAAGCCAGCTGTGTGCTCAGGCAATGTCTTGGTGACGGACGACGAGATCCGGCAAGTTTGCGAAAATCTGATGAGGATAAAAGCAATAGTGGCACACTTTAAAAATTGATAGAGTAAGTGAAATTAGTTTCGTTATATTAATCTTTGTAGACTTGTATAGCATATTTAACATTGTGGATTTTTATGATAAAGTGGGATCTCAGGAACCTAAGTGAAATTATCCCGTAACAAAATGTTAAAAGATTAATGTTAAAAAATAATAACAATTAAAATAGTTTATAGTTTATACATTCAATATTTTTAATAAAATGAGCAGCACTTAAATTACAAAAAGGTTTACCTCACATATTCTGAATAATCAGAAGAACATAAAAAAAAAATAGAACCTAAAATTTAAAATTTATACACATCACTTTTCAAATGATTATTTCTGCAGTCCAAAATTAATATATTCAATTTGATTTAAAATATTAAATAAAATGTATATTAAATACTTTGTTTGCAATTACAAAAAATTTCAAACTATTATTCTTTATTTCTTTTAAAAAAAACTGTCCCTGTTGATTATTAAGATTTTATTTTACAAAAGTTAAAACTAACATTTATTTAAAATTTATTTATTTATTTTGCATCATGCTTGCATCCATCTAGGTTATAAAATCAATTTTACCTCGTATAAGTCCACATTAGACACAATTTTAAAATATTTCTTAGATAAATTTAAAATAATATTTTTTTTTCCAATCATAATTATTTCTTTGACTTTTTATGTTAAAATCACATTGTCTTTCTAGATATTTTAACTTGTACAAATATGATAATATTATTCTTTATTTAAATGTCACAAATGTATCGTTATTAATATCTATTATTACTGTTATGTAATTTATTTTTTTATAGCAGTTGCTCGTTATAGAGTTATTTACAATATTTGATTGTTTATATAATAGTTTTTTCCTTCTTCTTCTTCAGTATTATTTTATGATGATAATATTTTTTAACTTATCTATGCACCGTGTAGAATATTTAACAGAAATTTTTAAATGTATTCAATGTTATTACAAAAGTTTCATAAAATGAACATAGAGTACTAATTATTTGAGTTGTATTTATAAAAAAAAAAAATTAAACTCGAGCATAAAAGGGTCTTAGCACTTTTTTTATATTCAATCATCCAAATATTCAGTCATGCAATGAGTGACCGCCACATCAGCATTGTATGGAGCCCACTACTGACATGGCGGGCGTTGATTATAGCTCCAAACATTTAGATGACTGAGTATAAAAAATTTTTGTTTATAGCGTCAATTTTTGGACTTACTGACAAACTAAATATGTAATCATATATTGTGAACAAAAATAAATTTATTTTAAATTAAAATAAAATAATAAAAATAAAAATTAATAAAAGTTATGCCCATCATCAAAGTTCATAGAGAAATTTTATATATTTATCAAAAAATAATTTTTTATATATTTTATTTTACTATGCATAACTTTTAATAAAAATTACTTTATAAAATATGGCATATAATTTTTAATATATTATTAATTTTATTTCATATTTTATCTAATTTTTAATATAATTAATAAATATTACATTTCATTATACTTATATTTGAAAAAAAAAATTCTCAAATAGCTTGTTTTATTCAAGTTTAAAACTAGGTCAGAAATATTTTAATTTTTATTTGACTTCAACATAAAATTTAATATAAAAACTTTATACTTTTCGCTTTTTATAAATTTCAGGGATAGATATCAACTTAGCATTAAAAAAATAAATATTAAATATCAATTTTATTTCATACATTATAAATATTTTTAAAAAAATAAATTTTATTTCAATATTAAAATATTTAGTAACATATTTTTCATCTAAAAATAAACTTCCAATCAATTAAGTAGATTTTTTTTCATGAAAATCAGCCTTTGTCTATTCTGTGCTAAAAGCAAAAAGGACGGATAATTACATTTAGGTTCCTAAGTTTAAGGCTTATTATCATATAGGTCTATATTTTTAGAATTATAACATTAGCGTCCCTATCTTTTAAAAATTATCATATGGATCATTTTTATTTTTTATTATTAAAAAATATTAAAATTACCATTATACCCTTACCTCTCTCTCCACCCGATCCGGTTGCCGCGACACTGCGGGCGGCAGCACGTAGTCGCCTCGCCACCCCGCGTGGCCGCCGGATTGGGAGGAGAGAGAGACTCTCGCCGCCCGGCTGCCGGATTGGGAGGAGAAAGAGACTCTCGCCGCGCGGCTGCCGGATGGGAGGAGAGAGAGAGGGGGACAGCGTCGCNCCGCCTGATAGGGAGGAGAGAGAGGGGAGTCTCTCTCTCCTCCCGATCCTCCCCTCTCTCTCCTCCCGATCCGGAGGCTGCGCGACCCAGCACGGCTGCTAGCTGCGTCGCGCGGCCACGCGAAGCCGTTGGACGCCTCGCGGGGTGGAGAGAGAGGTAAGGGTATAATGGTAATTTTAAATATTTTTTAATAATAAAAAATAAAAAAGGATCTATATGATAATTTTTTAAAAACTAGGACAGCGATGTTATAATTTTAAAAATGTGAACCTGTATAATAATAAGTCTTAAACCCAGTGACCTTTGTGTAATTATCCCAAACAAAAATCATAAATTGACAGCACTAACACTGGAATGGCTTAAAACTCAGTTGGAATCGATGTATCCTCGCCCCAATTAACATCTAAACGCTAAAAATTAATCGTCTTATTGATAAATCTTTGCACACGTGCAATCTTATAGTTTTAGAGGAAAAACAAAACATGCAAAAATAAAAGAATTATGTTCCAATTTTGGATGTAAATGAACTTAACTTTCAACAAGCAACTCGATAATCGGCTTAATAAATATTTATTTTCATTCTATAAGCTTAATAAATGAATTTGATCATAATTTTAAAAACTCAACTTCAAAATAAATGATCTTGCGCATAATATATTTAACTTGTTTATGTTCATAAGTAATACACAGAAATGATGAACACGATCATTTAAAGTTCAATTAAATAGAGATCTCTCGTAATATTCTTAATATTTAATTTATATTCTAATATTATTATTTAACTATAGTAAATTTTCATCCTTTAACTATTAATTTAATTTAAGAGTTAATGAATAGTTTATAAACATGTTTCATTTATTTAACTTAATATGAATTTGTTTAGATAGCTCAGTTATTTATTCGATGCCACGCTCATCAGTCGACTCGATAGCGATATTAATTATTATTCAAAAATTTGTCTCATTTATAAACGAGCTTAAATAATGAAATCTATTCGCATTACATATAAAATAAAATAAAATGAATATAAAGTAAAAAAAAAAGATAATATACTTTTGTATTGATATATTTTTGATTTTGTTTAAGTTTTTTGTACTTTATATTTATTTTTTTGATTTTGTATATGAATTTAAAACAAATAAAAATTATTATATAAAAAAAACTTGAGATAATTACCTACATGTCACATAATTTAGTTTTATTTATGCCTTACCTATCCATTCTTAGTTAATTACGCTATGCACTCAAAACATTATAAAATCTTACATACACACGTTTTAACTTATTTCTATTATAATGAGTAATTATAATTTTTCAATAACCTAATTATAGTTAGATTACAAAAAATTTGGGTTGTTCATCATATTATTTTAAGGATATTTAAATATATTTTGAGTGAAAATCTTAAAATCTTAGTGTTTAGGTGGCGGCAAAGGAATGAGACATCCGCGATGTGAATTGATTTTAGGACAAATCAACGCTTTAGTGTGGTATTGAGGAAGAGAAAAAATATGTACCATTAAGAGTAAAAATATAATTTTAATAATTTACTAACAGAATTTTTTTTTTCAAATAAATTTTGATTAAGTTTTAACTCAAATGTGTATACGTAAGATTTTGTAATATTTTGAATGTGCATAACATAATTAACTAAGAATGGATGGGTATGACATAAATAAAATTAAATTGTGTGTAATTACTCCTAAAAATATTTATAGGAAATTAAAATAATAATATAAAATAATATTTTTTATGTGACCCAGCAGGTGGGGCCCGCATGTTCATCGAGTGCGCTTGCATTAGATATTTTATTTATGAGTTAGCATCGCAATTTGAGTCAATAATTTTCGTCAAACACGGGCTTTAAGCTCTGACACGCGCACGATGCGGGTAAATCGTTTTTTTTTTTTTTTTTTTAATCATTAGCAGGAACTCGTTGCGCGAGCTCGTTCTCGCCACGTCAGCGAAAACTAGCCGTTGCCCGCGTGTTGGACCGGAACGCTCTGGAAAGCCCACAGCCCGTCTGATCAAGATCGGACGGCGTTGAGATCTCAAATCGGGGCCTGGTCTAGGGATTCGCGCGGGCATGGCTCGGGTAAAATAATCCTCACGAACTTGCACGGCCTTATCCTGTGCCGCCGTCGTGGACCCTTTCAACGGCCGTTATCTGCCAACGTTCCGATCATGCCGTCAGAATTCAGAAATAACAGTGGGATTTATTAATGTTTGCGATTAGTTCGGTGTGTCGGATCCACGTCAGCAAAATACAGTCAGCTTCCGTATGAGGTACAGTGGAATACACAGTATTTGTTTATTAAGATATTTAAATCTCAAAATATTACATATATCACATCTAAAACAGTTATTTTTTCATTTTTCACATCCTACAGTAAATTATATCAAAAGATTTAACCATAATTAAATCTCAACAAAATCTCAGCCATTGATCGCATCGTTTAACTATCAACCTTCATGTTAGGGCATCGTGGAGCTGCATTGGTTCCGGTAGCCGCGTATTCACGCGAGCATCACTCAGAGGGTAATGATGGATATGAAATTACCTCACCTGCAGCTTCAGAGTTCTGTTATCGTCGGCTTCAAAAAGGTCTGATGCCCGCTCGCGATGCCTACGTAAGAAGAAGATGCAAATATCTGAGTGATGCTCGCGTGAATACGTTGTCGCCGGAACCAATGCAGCTCCGCGATGCCCTAACATGAAGGTCGATGATTAAACGATGCGATCAATGGCTAAGATTTTATTGAGATTTAACCATAGTTAAATCTTCTGATAGAATTTACAGCACGATGTGAAAAAAGAAAAAATAGCTATTTTAGTTGTGATATCTGTAATATTTTGAGATTTATGATAAAATTCATAAATTAGTCTAATTTCTATGTCTATCATGTAAATGTCTCTTTTTTATTTCAAAATATAAATAATTCAAATTTTGAATCCAACTTATGTGGCATCACATAAATAAAAATAATTATTCTACCTATATACCATCATTATCGTATAGATTTAAATTTAATATTTAAGATTATTTATTAAAAATATGCAGCATTATCCACTATGAAAAATACCTTTATTTTTATGATAATCACATGATGAATATTTCAAAGTACTACATAAATTAAATGTGAGATTTATTTATTATATACAATTATATATTTTTTTTACTTCTATGAAATACGCACATCAATCAAATAATGAATAAAAAAAGTGAGAAACATAACATAAAAAAAAATAAAATTTAAGCGCGATTTAAATAGTACAATATGTATGTATAATAATTTTTTAAATTATTTATCTCATTCTAAAAATAAATATTTATATTCCTCACTTCCTAAAATTTATATATTTTTTTTTTAATGATAAGCCACCTATAGTACTAAATGTAAATATTTCATATTTAAAAATTAAATGCTCAATAATGAGAGATTTACGTTTGTCACATTTAAAATTAAATTTTTTTATTAATTTCACTCTCAAAATCAAATATTTATATTTATTATTTTATATTTTAAATACATAATTACAAACATCACTTCTTTTATCAAATTAGAGAAATCAAAAATAATGAAAAACATATCTAACAAAAAAAAAATTATATATCCATTATTAATAAATTTAAAATAAGATTAAGTATGAAATAGAAGACGGGAAGAAAAAATACAAAAAATCTGTGTGGTTTACATTGAGAGTTTAATTTTATGTAAAAACTCGATATTTTTTTATCGTGTTTCTCTTATTTGGCTTTGGTTTCCTATAGGCATATATTTTTATTGCAAGGAGATCGGTGTTTTCTTGTCTAGTTATTACGATCAGCAACTCTCGAGCCTCATTTGGTTCAAGGAGTTTTTTTGGCCCAACATAAATTTTAATTATAAAAATTAATTTTATTTCACATTCAATATAAATATAGATATTAAAATTAACTTTATTTCATATCTTACATATTTTTTAATATTAAAATAAATTTTTTTCCTATTAAACTTAAAAATAAAATATATATTTTTTTTATAAAAAAAACTCGAACTAAACGATGCCTTAAAGTAGTTAACAACTATCAAAATTTTGAAGGAATGTAATTTTATTTGGAGGGGTGCCATATTAATGATCTAAAGCTTTGTACATATTTGATGTTATTGAAAAATTTTAAAGTAAATTGATTATTTTTTTAAGCAAATTGGTTAAGTTAACAGTTGTCTGTCTTTATGCTTTTAAATTTACTTATAAATTAATCTTTTTTAATATTTGTGAAATATATAAAAAAAATAACTAAAAAAAGAAATGAATGTCGTGAATGTTTGATATTTTTCATTTAAATATTACTAATGTTCGTGAAATGTTGTTTCATTTTTTTAAAGGTTATCGTATCTCTATATTCGTGTCGTATTGTGTCATATATTAAGTCCATGTCTCATAGAGAAAAACCAAGAAAAAACTTAATAAGAGATTCTAAAATAACTATCTTACATATTTGAAGTTAAATAAAAAATTATTTTAGTCAGTTAATTTTACTTGAAGATCGAATATAACTTGAAAACTAAATTGAATTTTGAATCAAATTAAGCTCAACTCGATTTAAACGGGCTGAATAATGAGCCATTTTTTAGCTCGAGATTTTTATCAATTAAATTTTGAGTAGGTAACTAAATTTAGTATATTAGTTCTTTGCAATAGTTTAATAGAACGGTTCATTACAATTTTTTTAATAATTTTTATTTAAATTATATTTATTGTAAATTAAATTTTTTGTTTTTTATTTTTAAAAATTAAATTAAGATGAAGAACTATAGTTTAAGTTGATTGAATGAACTAACAAATTTACACATAAAATTTGGCTAAAAGATCAAAAATTAATTGAAAATTGAATCAACTTTGGCTCAGATTAAGCTTGAATAAATAGCAAATGAGCCAGACCTAACTCAGATCAACTCTTCTTATTCATTCTTTCGATCAAATCAAAATAGAATCAAAACTTTTAATTTAATCTTAATACGAGATCGAATTGGCTCGAGATCAGAACATTAACAGTCTTATTTGAGATAGACTTAAAGTTCTAGTAATTATGTATAATTGTTGATAAATTTTTCAGATTGCCAAAAACCATAACATCATAATTATTAAAAAATAAGCACCATAAATTGGATGTATCGTGTTTTCGCGAAAAAATTCGGCCAACAGAATCATTTGGATGAAAGCTGATCGACAAGAGGGCAAGTCAAAGTGAGACGAATCCAAGATGAAAGAGAAAAGAAAATTTTCATTTTTTTTCAAAAAGAAACTATTCGTACACGAACTCAAACTATTTAACAATTTGAAATACGTTATACGTAAATCGTTTACAAGGCTTCCATTCCCTCGAGTGGAGGCAAGTTAGAGGTCCTGTAGACTTGCGAGAAGTGTCCTTTAAACCTTTTGCATGTTCTTTTTAAATCGTCAAATGTATAACACGATTTGAGGGGAAAGTAACGATGGCTCGATGACCCGCCAATAGTTCCTCGTGACCTCAAAGACGACCCATCCGCTTTATAAGTGCTTGATCGATGCCGACTTGCTCACTAGGAGTACCTGAACGGCAACTTATTCGACTGTTCTGCTGTTTGCCCACTTGCGCGACATATATAGTCTATTCTTTACTGTAGATTTTATGGTCATTTTTTGAGCCAACCTGCTATCATCACATGCTTATGATCTGCTTGAATTTTACTATATATTATCACATTTTAAATGTAACATAGTTTTTATAATTTTACTCGTGTTTCAGCTCAAATTATCAAAATCGTTGAAACTAAGTCGAAATTCAGCCGATACTTCTTAAGCTCATTTCTTTTAAAAAATAATATTTAATAATTATCATCGTACAGACTTTAAATAATTTCAAAAAAAAAATTGAATCTGTTAATATTGAAAATAATGAAATTATTAAAATGATCAAAATCAAAATTAAAATGAAAATTATGATTTAAAATCTCAACTAATTTTTATGGGATATTTACATACATAATATTTTATTTTATATATATTACACACATATTTTTAAATATTATAATATATATATATATATAAAATATTAAGCTTCACGTATTTTTTTAGTTTTTAAAATACAATATATATAAAGTCACAATGTGAATGTCCTAATATTTAAAAAAAATATGAAATATGTAATTATAATAATATAAAATATTATGTAATGTAATTATCTGAGTTTTTAAATATAAATTGCCATCTATTAAAGTTTTGTGAGAGTAAATTACAAACTTTTTTTTGTGTTATATATGCGAGTGAACCAAATATAAAAGATTTATCTCATATTTAAAATTAAGAGGCAAAAATGCTATTCAGAACTTAAATTTATTTTAGGAATAATTACACCTAGATTTTTGAATTTAATATTTAATAACGCACATATTTATATTTTTACAATTATAATATCGGTCCCTGAGTTTTAATAAATTATCAAATGGGTCATTTTTTAAATTTTTTATTATTAAAATTTTAAAAATTATTATTGTACTCCTGAACTTCTCTCTCTCTTTTCGATCGGAATTTTGATGTTATAATTTTAAAAATATGAATCTATAAGTTATTAATTGTTAAATTCAGAGACTTTGGTGTAATTATTTCTTTATTTTATTTTATTTATTTTTTAACAAGGTTTATTCGGAAATCATCACTCTCATTGGTCAGGATTATCACTTTTGTCTGCCCAATGACGTGGGCCGTGCAATTTCACCTATTTCTTCCTTACAGTAAACAGTAAATGAGTCGACTTCGAGCAAACATATTTTTTTTCGAGTTTTAATTTTTTAAGTTCGAGTTAAATTTAATTTAAGTCGAGTTATAATTATTCAAGTTTGAGTCTTTAAGTATTAAAATTATTATAATAAATAATGATATTTACACTTAAAAATATACATAAATGTAACTAATTAAATTTTATTTAAAAATTTCTTTATAAGCCATCAAACATATATTAATTACTTTAAATATATTACATAAAAAGGTAATATTATAATGAAAAATTACGGATTTAAAAATAGCGAGTTTATTTTGAGTTGTGTTAATTTTATTTCGAGTGAGCTAATTTTGAGTCATGAGAAAATTCAAGCCAAATTCGAGTTAAACTAAATTCTGGTGAGCTCGTATTTCAAGCAAAATTTACAGCCCTCCACACACAGATATATAATTTAAACAAGCTATGAGTTATTAGCAAATTTTTCAAAAAAAAAAAAAACACACACACATATATATATATATTTTTATATACATATAATTATTTTTATAAAAAATAATAATAATTTTTAGATTTTTTCTAGTGATAATTGTTGTACGATGCTCCACACGCAACCATAAAGGTGAAGTATGTTAAAAAAAAAGGATAATTACCTATATGCCATTCCATTTAGTTTTATTTATATTTTGCCTATCTATTCTTAGTTAATTACGCTATGCACACTCAAAATATTATAAAATCTTACATACACATATTTTAATTTATTTCTATTATAATGAGTAATCATAATTTTTCAATAATCTAACTATAGTTAGATTACAAAAAATCTGAGTCATTCATTATATTATTTTAAGGATATTAAAATATATTTTGAGTGAAAATCCTAAAATCTTAATGTTTAGGTGACGGCAAAAGTAGAAGACATCCGCGATGTGAATCGATTTTAGGATAAATCAGTGCTTTATTGTGGTATTGAGGAAGAGAAAAATATGTACTATTAAGGGTAAAAATATAATTTTTATGATTTACTAACAGAATATTTTTTTTTTCAAGTAGATTTTGATTAGATTTTAACTCAAATGTGTGTACGTAAGATTTTATAATGTTTTGGGTGTGCATAGCGTAATTAACTAAGAATGAATGAGTAAAGCATAAATAAAACTAAATGGTGTGTCATGTAGGTAATTATTCTTAAAAAAAATTATATGCACTTTTACTGGCAATTTATTTAGTTTATAATTTTTGTAAATAAAGAAAACTTAAATACAATTTAACCAATATATATATATATATATATA
>JAEMOT010000829.1:253374-276531 GCA_019297695.1 Apostasia ramifera
TATATATATATATATATATGTATTTATAGAAGAGAATGAGGATATTATGAAGTTAAAATATTGAATAAATAATAGTGGTTATTATTTATTTATATAGAGTGGAAGACAGTGAAGAGAGAACAAAGTTTTGGTGTCATTATCTAAAAGCAAAATACCAGCTGTTGAGCATGTGCTAAGTTTTTTTTTTGAAATATTTTTTTTTGAAATAATATATATATTTTTGAAATATAATATATATATTTGAAATATATGCATGTGCTAAGTTGGAGGGGGAGGTGGTGGGCTTCTGCATTGCCTATCACGCAAAGGTATTCTTGCTGCTTAATTGTCTTAGTGCCTCCCTCTTACACTCGAGTTGGGATTAGATCGAGTCAATTATAAATAATTTTATTATAACTTACACTCTATGACGCTAGTTGCGACGCTCGTGGCTGAAGAGAGCGGGGAGTGATCGCCGGGTGATGTCCTAAGAGAAAGAAATCACTGAGGCAAAGTGTGACTCCTAGCAAGCTTCTAGGCCAAATAATGAGTGGTGAAAGGGGCACAAAAATGAATCGACCCACATCGAAAAGGGAGAGAGATCCTGTGCTGTATAAGTAGATAACGTGATCTAAAATAACAGAGATGCCCTTTAGGCAAAATATGATGAAAAACTCTATAGTTGAGCTTGCTTGGGCTGGAGTAGTACTGAAATGAGTGATCTTCTGAAAATTGCTCAAGTCACGTAGTTTTTCCTAAAGCCAAAACGGACAATACTTATACATTGAGATCACGAGATATTACACTAGTGGTCTAAGAAAACATGGAGTGATTGTCGAGCGACGTTCCTAAAAAAGAAAATCATTGAAATAAAGTGCAGTACCTGGTAAAGAGGCATAGAAATGAATTATCCCACATTGAAAAAGAAATGAAGAACTTGAGCTATATAAATAAATAATATAATCTCAAATGGTAGAAAAACTATAAAACTAATGATGAAAATTCTATAATTAAGCATACTTGAGCTGAAATAGTATTCAGATGACTAATTTTCTATGAAGTACTCAAATCATATAATTTATTAAATCAAAACGAATAATATTTTTACATTTAAATTATAAGATATTATAAACTTAATCTTAATAGGACATATTAAGTTAGTATATTTTCATATCATAATAGTACCTAACAGCCATGCTAGTTGTCATAAGTTGCTTAAAAAAAAGACTCTAATAACTAATAAATTATTAATTAATTATGATTTAAGCTTTAAATTTATTGAATTATTTAGCAAATTGAATTCTAATTCACTCAAAAATTGAGTAAATTAAAAAAATTAATTATGATTAATTAATTATTAAGAAGGCATAATTTTCTCTAATCTATTTTCCACAGATAATGCAAAAGTTATCTATCTATAAACTAATACAAGGGTGAGAATCAAACATTTTTTTTTTATGGAAGGGCATCTACATTCATAACTCATTTGGTTGGAATAAAAAATAGATAAATTTCTCTAAAAAATTTTAATTAGTATTTTATATTTATTTCATATTATATAGAATATAAATATTAAAAATTAATTTTTCTTCATATTTTATATAAATTTTAATTTTAAAAATTAACTTTAATTTATATTTTACATATAATTTAATTAAAAAATAACTTTACTTGATTATTATAATATTAAAATAATTATTTAAAAAAATTTAAAATATTTTAAAAACATACTCCAACGTAAAAGTGATAATTTTTGACCCAACTCGAGACTGACTTATTTGAACAGGGTATGTGTCAAGCTTGTATGGATACAGGTTAGCGTATCAACTCAATTACAACCCGTTCTTGCCACATTTATCAAAATTAATATATATTTTTTTAATAATAACTCTAATATTAATTATTAAATATGTATTACATAATATTAATCAAAATTTATGAATAAATTCACTCAAACTAAAAAATTATTGAATTTATTAAATTTTGTTACTAAATAATTATAATAAATGGGATGGCTGGCCGGAGTGGGTAGCCAATTAACATATCAAATACGATTCTTAATATTTGACATGTTTAATGAATGGGTCAGGTTACCTGCTAACTCGAGCAACTCCAACCAAATAAGACATTCTTTTCTCTACGAGTTACAATATTATATATCCATAAATTACAATATTCAATAACATAAATAACTTAAATTTTTATTTGAATAACTATAAACATGCCACTAAAATCTAATTATTTATATATTTAACAAGCAAATTTTTAATATTATATATTAGCCACTGAAATTACATGAAAATTATATCTCTTATATAACTCATGCTATAAAGTTGTAGCATATATATATGTAATAGAGGTTGTAATTTTCATGTGATTTTAGTGGTTAATATATAATATTAAAAGTTCAAGTATTAAATATACAAAATAGTCAGATTTTAGCAATATACATGTAATTGCCTCTTTTTTTCGTGATTATCAATGAATTTGGAAAAGTTTTACTTCATCCTTCGGAGAAGGGTGGTAAAACTAGCCAACGGATCAAATTCGACCCATGCCTGCATCCGACTTAACTGTATTAGCTCAACACAAAACAAACTCGATTAATAAATATGTTGACATTGATGATCCAAACTTACGGGTCTGTTTATTTGTAAGGTTAAATTTAATAAGTTTATAGATAAAGATATTTTTTTTTATTAAAAATTATGAATGATGTAAAATAAAGTTAGTTATTATATTGAAATATGTGAATAATGTGAAATAAAATTAGTTATTATATTAGGATATGTGAGGGATGTGATATAAGTTCGTTAGTATTTTAGTAATGCGTATATGATGTGAAATAAAATTAATTTTTAATATTAAATATTATGTATGATGTAATATGTCAAGTTAAAATTAAATCAAGTTAATTTTTAACTTCAAAATAAACTGGGCTGTAGATGATTAATGGATGGTTTGAATTAACCTGCCATTCAAACTAATTATTGAACAAAAACTTATAGATCAGATAACTTGAATATAACCCATACCTAATTCATTTAATAAATAAACAAATGGTATGAAATTATGAAATCAGAATTCTAGGGTTCGGGTCGAATTTATAGGTTGAATCGTATATTGTCACAACTATTTTCGAGTCTATTTTTATTTCTCAAAGTTAACAAAAGGGTTACCCTAAATTCAATTTGGAGTTCCAAAACTTAATTAGGTAAAATTAACTAACTCTAAACTATTTTTATTTTTTATTTTTTTAACTTTATAACTCTAAACAAATTAATGATTCGACTTTTTTCAAACTTATAAAAGATAGAAGTATCGTGACCTTATATACGATTCAATAGTTAAGTTGTAGTATCTTTTTAAGTAACTAGTATAATCATTAAATTATGTACGTTTCTAAACACAATTTGATTAATAAAACTTTTTTTTTTATTCATATAGAGTTAATTTTGTGTCACTCAATTCATTTATATTTTTTGAAATAAATTAATGCATCTAACTCTAAGTAAAATATCTTTATATCACAAGAAAAAATTAAATTGAATTCTAACGTACAAGATGTTAGCCAATCTTCAAGTAAATTTGAAGCCTGGCTTATAAAATTGGTAGCCATAATGACGAGAAGTTATTAGGTGCGAACTACATACCGTTTGGGATCTATTGGGCGATAGCCACTTGTGCAGCAGGGCTCACATCCATCCAACCTAGAGCGCCCCTGTTGAGCACCGATGAGTGTAAATTATCCGCATCCAATAATTTTTTGATAGTAACCCTCTTGCGAGTTGGTTCTCTCTCTCTCTCCTTGTGGTGGTTGAAAAGCAACATAATAGATGAAGGATAGGGCATGGGATTCATGTGCCTTGGCTTGTATTGTGCTTTGAATTATATGCATTAAATAATCATGTGATTGTCAATAAAATGGTGATCTCTAGTTTGAGGAGAGAAGAGGTTTCTCATTCATGCTTAAATCAATTCCACCATGCAATTTGTAGAGCATCATGTGAAATAATTGATAGCTGGAAATATTTCAATATATATAATTTCATACTCAGCACTTAAATAATTCATTTTTAAAGGCCTGTTTATTTGCAAGGTTAAACTTGAATAAAAATATTTTTTTATTAAAAATTATAAATGATGTGAAATAAAGTTAGTTATTATGTTAGAATATGTGAGGGATGTGATATAAAATTAGTTATTATGTTGGGATATGTGAAGGATGTGATATGAGTTACTTATTATCTGAGTAATGTGTGTATAATATGAAATAAAGTTAATTTTTAATATTAAATTTTATGTGTGATGTGATATGCCTGGTTAAAATTAAACCAGGTTAATTTTCAATGGCCAAATAAACGGGACCCAAGTATGAATAATTTATTGAAAGTTGATCTAGGCTATATATTTGCTATTAAAAATATAAAACACATCTCTTTTAAAAATATTGCAAGAATCATAAGGGAGGCTTATCATCTTTAGCTAGATTTTTTGTGATAATCTTATTGATCTTAAAGTCATCACAAGAAATAATCTCTTGAGTAAATCAATATCTGATTTCAATGTGCCCAATTGTTTCATGAAATAATCGAATTTTCTATAAGTAAATTGCACTTTGACTATCATACTATATTCTTCTAAAAATTATATAAAACTCATCAACAAATCTCACCCTACATCTTTAGTAGCCTTACTTAGATCTTCCATCATAAAGTGAAAACAAAATTGATAGAAGATTTTTCTTTACTGGCCTTCTAAATAGTTTGAATCAACGTAACTAACTGTATGAATTTGAAAACTAAACTGTAGACATATTTTGATACTTCCAAGTAGATAACCTTAAAATCTATTTGATTATTTGTAAATATTATCATGTAATTAGCTATATTTTCATTTTGGTAAGTTTTGAGAGATTTTTTTTTTTTGAGAACTTCTCAGGGAATCTAAAGGGCGGTCAAAATGTTCTTTTTTTTTCTTTCTGAAGAGTACATGAATCAAGGACAACAAATGGCATATATAGCTAACTCATTTTGGGAAATCAGCTAAAAAAAAGGCTTATTTTAGTCATAGCCAAAATCTTGAATTTTTTTAAAAAAAATTAAAAATTATTTTATATCTCATCTTATATAAATTTTAACATTAAATAATCATTTTATTTCACATACTAACATAATTTTTAATATACTAATTCACTTTATTTCATATCATACATATTTTTCTAAAAATTTTTACAAAAAATTTTCAAATCATTTTTTTTCCTTCAACTAAACAAAGCCTTAAATATCTCTGCAAAGATGGGGGATTAGGCTCTAGTGTTTCACATTGCTAATCTTATATATGGAAAGTACGATAATACCTCCTAATATTGTGACATCTCAAAATGGCTGGGTGAAGAAAAATTTCAGCTGAGTTGGACTGAAACAGAACAGATTTTTGGATCTAAAAAGAGTAATTTTGGACCTATTTATAAGAGGTTGGAAACTGAGGGACCAGATTGTAATTTCTCATCAAATTGGATAAGGGCAGGAGCGAACCGCCTTTCGCCCATGCCGGCATGCCGCCCCCCTTCTTCCACGTGTCGCCGCGCCAGGTGAGAGGAAACAGAAATCTCTCTCTCCCTCTCGGTCTCTTTCTCTCTCGCGTTTGCCGCGCTAGCCGCGCCCCTTTTCTTTCCGCCGTGCACAGGACAGCAGGAGCAGCAGCAGCAGAAGCTGCCGCAGGAAGCAGAAGGAGAAGGAGGAGAAGAAGGAGAGGAAGAAGAAGAAAGGAAGAGGAAAAGGAAAGCCCGAGCAAGATTTCTTAGCGCTGTTTCTTGATCAAACGGTAGGTAATTCTTTCCGATTTATTATGTTAATGCAATGATGTGTTGATGTGATGTGATGATGAGTATGCGAGATTATGTGTGATATGTTGGTTTATTATGTTTGCAGAAAATATGATTGATGTGGTGTATTTTGTTAAATACACCAGGAAATGAGTGTATTTATCTTGTTTACACATGTGAATACGTGTATTTTATTGGTCTGTGAGGTGATGTGGTATTATTGAATATTTGTATGCTAAGAACCGATGAGGGTGGAAAGTTTCCTATTTATGTGTTATGTCGATGAGGTCGGGGAGTATATGTTAGGTGATGTTCTGATGTGGAATCACCGATGTAAAGTGAAACTCCTGTCCAGGCTTCTAGAATAATAAGCTGTAGGGACTTTATGAATATACTTGTATACTCATGTGTGAGTTATGATGATATTTTGAAATGTTATGTGTTTATTTATTGTTCATGTCATGATGATATTTGTATTTATTTTATGTTGGATACTGTTTTACCTACTGGGTTTGTTCTAACAAACTCCTGCCATTTCTGGTGGCAGGTGCTGCATAAGAAGGATCACGGGATATGGTGTGAGGTACCGCAGGATGCTGCAAGGTAATGAATGATTTAAGAGAGGTTTTCTGGCGTCCGAAAAACCGGGACGTCACAAATATAGTTGTCGTTATCACTTCAAAACTATTTTGACTTTGCTTTTCGAGCACTGAATTTGTAGTCTAAAAAATTTTGTCAAAGATCTAAATGAAATAAATTGGATGAACCAGGATCATACTAAAAAAATGATACTTTCTTTTTTTAATCTTGGTATGAAATTAATCAAAAAAAATATAATGAGTATAAAAATCAACTATTTTTATTAAGAATGTTGCAAAGCATAGTGGGGAGAAGCCTATCCCTCTCTCAATAAAAATCACTTATCATAGCATAGTGAGCTAATAAGTTGGCTGCACTATTTATGTTGTGCAATATATATGTAATGTTACAATCTTAGAATGAAAGTAATATGTTAACAATATGCTTGATAGTAAGATCAGTACGTATATGGGATGACTTAAGAACCATACGCTATTCTTTATCTCTTAAAAGATTTTTCATTTGTATACAACAATAGCTTTGATATTCATTTTGTTGTGTGTTGTTATTGCTTGAAGCTAATATTAGTTGAATCTTGCCCTCCTTGCTGTAATTTTATCTGCCGAGATATGTAACGATGCACTATTTTAATGATTTTTAGCTCTCTTTGTTGTTGATTGGAGTAGCTCTCTTGGTATCGTGTGCAGTCTAGCTGTCTTCCAGTAGCTCTATTTTGGTGCAACCTACTTTGAATAAATGGAGTACTTCCACAAAGTTATTCTTTTAACTAAATCTCTCACATTTTCAATATATTATCTAGAATAGTTGTGAATCCTTCAAGTACAGCATAAAAAATAATACTTTTGGCAAATAATCTTTCATCCATGCCTTTTGGCTCATCTATTCGAGCTTGAACTCTGGGCACTTTAACTCTTATCTCTACAAAGTTTTATTATAAATTTGTTATTCAAAATCTTTAGAATAGTCTTTTAATAACTTTATGAAAGCGGTAATACGTGATTTTTTTATTTATAGAAGATTTTTCAAAAGGTGATGATGAAGTTAACTAGAGCCTTATACAATATGTATTCAAAGCAAATAATTTTTTTATATATATGTATTTATGTATATATACATATATGTGTTAATTTTTTTCTCTTTTTTCTCACCTTTTGTAAGTAGAAAAGTTATGTTTTAGTTCTATGTTCTAACATATATTTCAAAATATTATATTAATTGGTGTTTGATGATGCAATTATTATAATTAATAAAAGAAAAATCTCATGCAAATCTAATTCCATCTCTTTAATCATATATATATATACATTGAAAGCTCTTAATTATATTTTTAAGTTCATGAAAAATTATATTCATAAAATGTCATCCATTTTAGTTATAACAAGATCAGAAAAAATGTATTTTAAATCATTTTATAAGTTTATGTGGCCAATTTATAAATGAAATGTATATTTAGGAAATATAATTTTTAAGAACATAATTAAAATAATATTTGGAGAAAAAAAAGATCAAATTAGCAAAGATTTTCATGCTGATCTGCCATTGGATTCATTTCAGGAAAAACAAAGGGCCTGTTTGATTGACCGTTTCAAGCGATTTCAAGCGGGACGGAGATGATTTAATAAAATTAATTAGCCAAATAATTTTGATTCATCTCATAAATCTGAATCTGTTTTAGAAACATGAAACGGCTTCAAGGCCACGAAGCCGAAACCATCGAAAAAGTGGTTTCAGACTGCGATCGCTTCTTTTTTTTTCCAGATTTTTACAAAAATATATCTGGGGATAAATTTGGTATTTTTCTCAAGACTAAAATTAAGGGATAATTAAATCTGATAAATTCAAAATTTAAAGAATAATAACAAATAATCTTTTGACTCATAACCACATCCCTTAAATACCTCAAATTTTAATATATATTCTCGTGAGAATTTTAAATTAATAATATTCAAATAAATTATAAAATTTTGAATAAATATTTTTTTATTTACTTTATTATAAAATTTATGTATTTTTATTATTTTTGAGATTTTATTGTGAGATGGAGTGGTTTCTAAATTAATATTTATCTAAATAAAAATAAATTAAAGTAGATTCAAAACTAATTTCAAGTTACTTTTCATTCAAATAAAATTTAAGTTTGAAACTGCTTCATTTATCTGAAATTGATTCAAACTTTGAGTTTGATTTTATTTATTTTGAATCATTGAAAAAAAAAAAGAAAATCGAACACGTGCACGCACACGTGTGAATAATTCCATAAAATCTCAGTATTATCCCTGAACTCGTCATCCAAAATCAATTTCTTGTAATTAAACTCTTTCGTCCCTTTCTTCATGTCACGTTCACTGGAAGCATCTTAGGGGGGGGGAATAAGATTCGAAGGAGAGGGTAAATTCGGAAGAGGACACGCTAGAGAAGAAGGGTCTTTTCGTAAATAACCGTTTTCGTGAGGATAAAACTGGCTTTCGAAATTTAGAAATGGAACAGACGCGTAAGGGGCGGGCCCTCAGCACTCGAAAACACGACCGCACTTTTCGACTTAGGAGGACAAGGAGCTGCCACCCACGCCACGTGTTCCAGTGGGTGGGCTCTAAAGTGCTGGTAGTTATACGATCTCAAGAGTTTTTGTCAAAAACTTTTTACATACCACCAACAATAAATCAAGTGTTCCTCCCATTAATTAAAATAAATTACATACATTTTTTATTTTAATTACACGCTATTAAAATAATTAATTTTTATTTAATTCTAAGGGCTTATTTGATTTAAAATTTTTTTGAATAAAAAAAATCTTTTATTTTTTATTTTAATGCTAAAAAATATATAATATGTGAAATAAAATTAAAATAAATTTAACTCTAAAGCCTTATTCTAATATTTATGTTGAATATAAAATAAAGTTGATCTATACAGTTAAAATTTAAAGGAAAATTTACTTATGTTACCCTTAAAATAAGCTTTATTACATATTTCACCTTCAAAATTATCTATTTACTTTTGTCCCCCCTAAAGTAAGCTTTATTACATATTTCACCTCCAAAGTTAAGGTCACAGGAAGATAACGGAATGAGAAAAGGGGTTTAGTTTGTAAATAATCATTTAAAGTTAAGGGAGACAAAAGTAAATAGATAACCTTGGGGGTGAAATATATAATAAAGCTTATTTTAGGAGTGACATAAGTAAATGCCCCAAATTTAAATTGGGCCAAAAAATAACTCGTATCAAATAATGCTTAAATATGTAAGATCATTCTTTTAAATTTCTAGCCATATCTTTTTTAGCTTTCTTTTTGCTCTTTATATGGGTAAAATTCAATAATTCGATTTTTCTTATTAAAAGTTCTATTAGCTTACGATTTATATGTCCAAACTATCTAGGCTGACTCTTTCTCAGCTTATCTTTAATTGAGGGCATTTCAATTTTTTCGTAGATATGCTCATTTCTCATTTTGTTCTCTCGCGTATGTCTACTCATTAGCTTTAATATTTTCATTTCTGCAACACTTATTTTATTTATATGTTTCTGCTTTATAAACGAGCATTCAGCACTATATAATATTGCCTAACAACTATTTTATAAATTTACCTTTAAGCTTAAATAAAATTTTTTATCACATAATACGCTATATACATTTCTCTATTTTATTTATCCTACTTGAATTTTACTAATAACATCACAAACTATTATCTAGATCTTTTATATTTTTAAAAAAATGTTGTGTCTCACTGATCAATAATTCATTAATTATGATTTAAAATTTTAATTTTTATTGAATGTATTAAAATTTGATATATGGAATGCACATTTAGTCAAGAAGAGTGAGCGCCTTAGATACCTTGGATCAGTTATACAAAATGATGGCAAAATAGATATTGACGTTATTAGCAGGATTCAAGCAGGATGGGTAAAATAAAGAAATGCTTCTAGTGTGTTGTGCGATAGAAAAATCCCAACCAGGATCAAGGGTAAATTTTATAAAACTGTAGTAAGACCAGCGATGATATATGGTGTTGAATGCTGGCCTGTAAAGAAAAAACATACAAATAAAATTTTTTTTGTAGAAATGAGGATGTTAAGGTGGATATGTGGATATACACGAAAGGATAGAATGAAAAATGAATATATCCGAAAGAAAGTTAGTGTTGCACCAATTGAGGATAAACTTAGAGAAAGTCGGCTTAAATGGTTTGGACATCTAAATCGTAGGCCGATTGAAGCTCCAGTTAGAAAAATTGAGTTATTAGATTTTGCCCATGTACAAAGAGGAAGAGGGAGACCAAAAAAGACATGACAAGAAATTATAAGAAGTGATCTTAGTTACTTAAACTTAGATAAGAATTTGGTAACTGATAGGGCGCAATGGAAACAAAGAATTCATGTAGCCGATCCCGACTAGTAAAATTATGGCTTGGTTGTTGTTGTTGTTGTATTAAAATTTGATATACTAATAATGCAATGAATTAAAAGCAATAAATGAGAACAATTTATTCATTAATTATTAAGATACTATTTGCCACTTTGATTTTATAGAACTACTTCGCAAAAACCTCACGTCTCGAAAATTAATTCAACTCAAATATAAACTTTAAGGCCCTGTTTGATGCGAGAGCCAAAATCAGAACTAAAATGATACTAGTTTAAAATAATAATAATAATAATAATAATAATAATAATAATAATAATAAATAATAATAAATAATTTTTTAAAATTATATTACATAAATTCTAATATAAATTTTTTTTTTTACTTCCCATACTCAACACTTTTAGAACATAAATTTTAATATAAAAATATCAACTTTATTTTACATCCTAAACTAAAATATTCGAACCAAATATTTTGATATAAAAAGTAAAATAAATTTAATTTTTTATTAAAAATTATTGAGTATATGAAATAAAATAATATTTTTATATTAAAATTTATATAAAATAATTTAAAAAATTTAATTATTATTATTATTTTATTAGTACTATTTTAGTCTGGTTTTAATACTCGCACCAAACAGGACCTAAAATTCCCATTAATGGCCTAAATAACCTCAAAAAATACATCTACAAATTACGAACAACTCCATTTATTTATATAATTTAAGAATCGCCCTCCTATTGTACAAGCCTGTTAAAAGTCCTCCATCCTCTTATCATTCTACAACCTACTTGTCAAACAAATTATCTTTTTATTTTATTTTATTTTATTTCTTTCTATATTAAATATTTAATTGAGTGATACTCACATAACACAATGTAAAAATAATTTTAAGATAATTTGTAGTATTTTTGAGGTTAAAAAAAAAATATTTTAATATTATAATACAAAATAAATTATTTTATTATTAAAAAATAAGAATAATTAACTACATACCACACAATTTAATTTTATTTATATCTTACCCATCCATTCTTAATTAATTATATTATGCACACTCAAAACATTATAAAATCTTATATACACATATTTTAACTTATTTCTATTATAATGAGTAATTATAAATTTTTAATAACCTAATTATAATTAAATTACAAAAAATCTGGGCCATTCATCGTATTATTTTAAGAATATTTAAATATATTTTGAGTGAAAATCTTAAAATCTTAATATTTAAATGGCGGCAAAGAAAAGAAACATCCGTGACGTGAATTGATTTTAGGACAAATCAACATTTTAGTGCGGTATTGAGAAAGAAAAAAAATATGTATTATTAAAAGTAAAAATATAATCTTAATGATTCACTAACAGAATATTTTTTTTTCAAATAAATTTTGATTAAGTTTTAACTCAAATATGTGTATGTAAGATTTTGTAATATTTTGAGTGTGCATAGCATAATTAACTAAGAATGAATGGTAAGACATAAATAAAACTAAATTGTGTGGCATATTGGTAATTATTCCTAACAATATTAAAAATAAAATAAATTTATAATTTTATTAAAATATAACTAAACTGTAAATTAATATTAATTTTTGATTCTCTTTTGCTCTCTCCCTTTGATCTAAAGTTCCAACTACTCTCCGTGATCGTACCTCTTCAAGATCTCAATTTCTTCTTCAACCATCTCTCCAACACGATTTCCTCCTCTTCTTCACCGACACCACCACACCCTACATTAAGGCCCTGTTTGGCTCAAGGAACAAAACAGGACTAAAATAGTACTAATTTAAAAAATAACAATAATAATAATAAATAAATTATTTTAATTATTCTACACAAATTTTAATATAAAAAATAATATTTTGCTTCACATACTCAATAATTTTAAATAAAAATATAAACTTCATTTCACATCTTAAATCAAAATACTCGATTTGAATATTTTGGTCTAGAATGTGAAATAAAGTTGATATTTTTATTTTAAATTATTGAGTATATAAAGTAAAATAATATTTTTTATATTTGAATTTGTGTAAAATAATTTAAAATATTTATTTATTATTATTATCGTTGTTTTTTAAATTAGTACCATTTTAGTCCTGTTTTGGTCCTCGTGCCAAACAGGGCCTAAATGCACTTAAAGGGTACTTAAGTAATTTTACAAGTATACAACATATTCTGTTAACTAAATTAATAATTTTCATCAAATTAGAGTAGTAAGCACAAGGCAATGAAACTTTAACCACAAGGACTCTATTACCATTAACTCAAATCACTAATCACATATTTCAAGGATCCATATTAGCAAAAAATTATTTTATGATCAACAATTAATCACATATCAAATTCAAGATAATTTGAGCAGGTAGGAGATAAAACAATCAGGAATCAGTTATAATACTGAGTTTGATGCACCAATTCACAAAATATATGTCCTAAAAATCTAATCAACTCATTGGTTGGTATAGTTAAGAGCTGAACTGTGCTTAAACCTGACCCAGCACAGTCCAGAATGTATAGAGGCCAGTAAAAAGCAGTGAATCGAATGATTCATAGAAATTATACGATGTGGAATGGCTAAATCTACTTAAAACACCTAGATCTTAGATATGTTAGGATTCTCGGCAATGACTATCTTCAAAAGCTCGAGTTAATTGTGAAGCCGCAACCAATATCTTAATAGAATGCATGTAGACATAGCACCCACGGAATTCAAATATGACTCAACTTCACTGCTTACACGCTATAGCAAGGAGTTGAGAACTGTCTGAATAAAAAAAACTTGGAATTGTTATTTAATAAAATGCAATGAAAATAAAGAGTTTATATAATCAACCACACCTAGTGGGATAAAAGCTTGGTGGTGAAGGTGGTTGTTGTTGGTAACCATAACTTGATATGAAATTTCTACCTAAATAAAGTGAATTTAATTCATTCAGATTAAACTAATTCACAACCAAGTAATATTGCATCAAACAATCTTTTCACTTGAAACCCAAAACATGAGAATGTTAAGCTCAAACATAAAACTAGACATGAGTTGAGAAGATGAGAAAACAACAATAATATTGTCACTGCTATCTATCCCTTCAAATAAATGATGAGCCTTCCAATTTCCATGCACGAGGCCACAGAAATTAGCAAATAATCATACCGAAGATTCCCAAATGTGAAGACTAAATTTGATCGGTTATACTAAATAAGTCACTGGCTTCAATATCCCTAACAAAAGCACAAAATATTATAAGCATATCAAAGAAGAAAAGACAAGTGTAAGCACCACAACAAAACCCATAATCTGATAATCACTTCACGTTCACCTTAAATTTTAAAAATCGAATTGAGAGGTTGTAGTACTGTAGCAACAACTGTGGCCGATAATGAAATTTATCTCTTCTAATGACATCAATGGTTAATTGACGACAATATGGTACCTGCAGTCTACATAACTTTCAACATCCCATAGGAAAGATCCGAACGTCACAGCCTCTAGAATGAGCCTCTTTAATCCTCCAAAGCTTATCTTGATGGTCTCATCTTTAGAATCATCAATGGCCCCTTGGGGAGTGATAACTATCTCAGGCCTACCAAATAATGCTTCAGTCTGTTTCTCAACAATATTAAATGCTTCCCTTGATCTTATTGTTGCATATTTTTGCAAAGTCTCAGAATCAAATGACATAACATAAGATCTCAACCGAGTACGCTTTGCCCTATGGCTCGAGGCACCATTAAGGAAAGACCAAGATGACACCTTCGAGAGGGAATTTGCTACTTGAGTTGAAGTCCTCAACTCATCTGCCGCTGCCTTCTTAATAGCGTTCTCCTCCTCTTCTGATCCCCACGGCAAAGTCTTCATGGATTTCTCAAGCTGGAAGCGCTGATCCACTCTCTTAAGAAAATAACCATACATGACAGAGGCTGCATAGACCTGGCCAACCCGGAGCTTACTAATGGGTTCTACCGACTCCACATCCCCTAATCTCTGGCCTAAAATGAGGGTAAGATGATTTTTGATCATTTCATAAGCCTCCGGAGAATGGACCTGCACCAGCTTTTCCTCTTGCGGTGGCCACTGATCTACCTTAACTGCAGGAACTGCTGTTTGAGATATCGCTGGAACTAGAGAAACACCAGCTTCCACAAACTTTTGAACGACCAGAGTGTACAGGATCTCCTCCAGAGCTTTCCTCCTTTCGTTAGCCCTTACCTCTGCAATTCTCCTACAAAGTTCCAGCAAAAAATCACTCCATTTCCAAACCAGAATACTGAAAAGGCGTAAGAGAAATTCTCTAAAATTACCGATACAAAACCAGTTCAGTGCCCGGAGAGGGAGGGTCCTCATTGTCCCTCTCGGCCTCCCGGTCAGTCTGAAGCTGCTGAAGCTGCTGGTCAACAGCAGCGGGAACGAGATGCGGGTGGCTGATGAGGATCTCAGAGAGGAACTGACCGACAGGTGATTCCAGCTGCAGAGGTGCTATCGGGGACGAATCCTCGGAAGGCTCTGGTACAAACGAAGAAGATGATGCCCTAACGCCAGTGTTCCTCCGACGATCGATCAACACAGATGGCCTCCATGACGCAGGCAAAGAGCGCCAGCCCTGTTAGCAACCATCAAAAACAAAAATACTGATGCCAAATTACAGATCCTGAAATAGGAAACGAGGATTCACTTTCAAAACCCTAACCGTAATCCATGCGGTGGAGAGCCTGGAGGCAAAGGGATTGGAACCGAACAAGACGGAATCCGAGGAGGAGCCAGAACGCAATCCGGAAGCTTTGCGGTAGAAAAGAGGAGACGAGCAAATCGAAGCTGTTGCGGCTTCCATGGAGGAGATCGCTTCAACTAATCTCAACGAATCTGCAGCACGAATCTGAGAAATACAACAACGAAAGAAACGAATTCGAAGCTAAAACCTCGCACGCAACTAATCTCAACAACCCGGTGAATCTCAATGGTGGAAATGATCGTCTTCCTCGAAGAGGCGCAGCAGCGGAAAGAGGCGTGAACGATTTGTTCGCATCAAATAAACAAACGTGAGATCAAATGGGCCGAAAAGCCCATAAGGCCTTAAACTGCGATGGAATTGTAAAGCCCAGCCCATTTTTGTTATTGTTTAGCCCAACATCAGCCCATCTAATAGCATGTAGGCCCATATACTGATTAAGGATTGAACCAAATAAAGAATATTTTTAGGTCTGTTTCTGCGGCTTCCATTCATATTTAACTTACAAGTATTTATTTCAAAAAAAAAATAATAACTTACAAGTATTTCAAAAATTAAAAATTCTTTTCATCAAAAATAAAAAATAAAATTCTTTAAAAAAGGTATGGCAGCTATCTTAAATATCAAAAATATACTCTACCACCAGACTCTCTTCCTGAGAGTGTTCTTCTATCTCTCTTCTTGAGAGTGTACTCTCTCTTTTAATGAGAATATAGGGTTTTTCTTTTATCATATATATATATATATCCTCCACCATTTCTATCTCTCTCTTCTCTTATTTCCTTTTTACCTCTTTATGATACTTGTGATTAATTTTATTATTTTTAAAAAATATACTCAATAGGAGATAATGAAAGGTAGATGATAATGTCCCTGTGATAAAGGAGAGCGGTGATGCCATCGGCATTGGTGGTGGATGTGGGAGAGAGGAGCTGTTGGTATGGGGAAAAGAAGTGGGACATCAGAGATGATCATATTGAGGATGAATCGGTGATTGCAGACAAATAGGGAGGCCTTGAGGGGTTCGGTGGTGGTGAGAGATGCAGGGGTTGGATGCAAATGTATAGGTAGTAGGTAAAGCCAAGCAAGAATAGGTTTGAGGATGATGTGAAGGAAGGACAAGAAAACGTCAATATTGGAGAAACTAGAAGAAGAACTAGTTGTAGCATTGCATTAAGTTGTAAGAAAGGACTTATACTAAGGGTAATTTTATCACTTAAGGCAACTTAATATTGAAAGTAATGACATGGCTTTAATATATTAAACGGATAAAAAAAAAATTATTTATTTTTGGGACCTATTTATAATTAAAAAAAACTTGAAAAACTTTGTTGTAATTTTCTGATGATTCATGCTAATTGCCAAAGAAAAAGAAACTCATATATAGGAGTGAAAATTTGTACTTGTATCCGATTAATCTGCCTCTAATGGGACGACTATGGATTCTCAAATTATACTTGTAACCCGCGACTTGCCCTGCTTCATTATAGAATAAGAAGGATTCTGGTACAACTCAAATATACCTTCTCAGTCCCGTATCTGACCCATTAAGGGCACAATTAATATTCTCTGTACTGATTTGTTTTCTAGTTGGAACAATAAATAATAAAAAACACGATGTACCCTTGAGACTGGATCTAGAGCCTAAAGTATTTTTCTCGTGTCTAAACTTTGTATTTCAATATTATTATAGTGCACCTTCAAATCATGAATATAAGTTTTACTTCATGATCACCAAAAATCAAATCCAATTTAAATAATTTTTGATTGATTACGTGAGAATTTAGTTTTCAGATAATTTCTTCCCTTATAATCAGTCAATGAACCTTCTCACAAGGATATTAGTGGAAGATTGAACAATTGAACCTAATACAGAATCTCAGCTGTCCATTTCTAATCTGACGGTTAGGATGGTTTTTTCCTTTTTTTTTTTATTGTTATCACAAAGGGCAGGAATAAATAGAGTATTTATGCGTATAAAGAAAGTTAGAAACATTAATAAGGAAAATTAATAATATTATATAGGTATGCTCTATTTTTCCTTCAAGAAGAGTATTTTAATAATTTTAAAAAATAAAAATATTAAAAACTTATTTTATATATAAAATAATTACCTACATGCCACATAATTTAATTTTATTTATGTCTTATCCATCCATTCTTAGTTAATTATGTTATGCACACTCAAAACATTACAAAATCTTATATACACACACTTGAGTTAAAACTTAATCAAAATCTATTTGAAAAAAAATATTCTGTTAGTAAATCATTAAAATTATATTTTTTTTTTTGATGGTACATATTTTTTCTCTTCCTCAATATCACACTTAAGCGTTGATTTGTCCTAAAATCAATTTACGTCGCGCATGTCTCCTTCCTTTACCGTCACCTAAACATTAAGATTTTAAGATTTTGACTCAAAATATATTTAAATATCCTTAAAATAATATGATGAACGGCCTAGATTTTTTGTAATCTAACTATAATTAGGTTATTAAAAAATTATGATTACTCATTATAATAGAAATAAGTTAAAATGTGTGTATATAAGATTTTATAATATTTTGAGTGTGCATAGCGTAATTAACTAAGAATGAATGGGTAAGGCATAAATAAAACTAAATTGTGTGGCATGTAGGTAATTATCCCTTTATATATTTGAATTATTTAAGCTAATTCTATGTGAGTTTATCTTTAATTGTGATTATTATAATTTTCTCGTAGATATATTTTATTCTCATCCTATTCTTTAATGTATACTCACTCATTCATTTTAGCATCTTCATTTTTAAGACACTTATCTTATTTATATATTTTTACTTTTTAGATTAGTATTCAGCACTACATAACGTCGTTGACCTTACGACTATTTTATAAAATAAGTGATAGTATAATTCGTTTAATATGATGAAAAAATGATAGTATAATTCGTTTAATATGACCTTAAGACTCTTTTGTAAGAGACTTTAAATTGACTCTAGTACAACACGTACGCAAGGGATACCTAGTATTTTCCGTACAACTCTATGAATTATATGCACAACAACGTGTGTGGTACATCTGCGGAAGAATATCATCAAATCATATACAAAAAATATAGGAACATGAATGAATGTAAGCGAAAGTTTTCTTTCGCTTTTAAAAACATTTACATATTTGTATATTTATATATTAAATATCCGAAACTTTAAATTTAGACGTATGGCACCTAAAGTTACTCAAATTACAAACAATCCTTTCATGCTACTCCAGAATTCAAACAAATTTAATTATAAAATTTCTATTATTTTTCACAGTTTTGCCTTCAAAAATATCTCTACATTTTAATTTTATATTATTACTTATATAATCAATAAAAATTAATTTTTCAAAAATCTTGAAAAAAAATCTAAATATATTATCTTTAGATAATTTGAGAGTTAAGATGTAAAATTAAAAAATAAGAAATTTAATTTGTAATTAAAAATGAATTAAGAGGCATGTAATGCCCCTTTTTTATTACGTGTATATAAATTTCATTTGTTGATTCAAAATAAAACAGAAATTAAAATTAGATTAATTTGACTCGATGCCAGCCTAAAAGCTAAAGGGAGCGGTTCGGATCGGGCGACTCGGCGACGACTCGGGGTCAGCGACCGGTTCAACGTTATCTTCTCTTCTGGCGCTGAGTCGAGCCGGTTCCCCGGCCGCTTCTCCCTCGCGGCTTTCATATTCAAACTTCAACGGTCAACATTCAACCCCTAATACCATAAAGACCCACCGCCTCCCTCCCACTTCCTCTCCACTCTTCAAATCTTTCATTGTCCTCCTCACTTTCTCTATCTCCCACCACCACCACCAGCTCCTCCTCCATCCAACCTCTATGGCCTCTTCAAGGAAGGCAAGCTCAACCAGTGGGGACACCCCCAAATCCTCCCCCTCCCTCCAAATCACCGAGATGCCGGATATCCCCAACGATTTCCTCTGTCCGATTTTGCTTGACCTCATGAGCGATCCGGTGACGACGTCTACAGGCATGACGTATGACCGCTGGAGCATTGAGCAGTGGCTCAAAATGGGGAACTCCACTTGCCCCATCACAAACGAGCCCTTCGACCCCGACGACCTCATCCCCAATCATGCCATACGGAAGATGATTCAGGATTGGTGCGTCGCGAATCGATCACAAGGGATAGAGCAAATCCCATCCCGTAGGATTCCTTTAAGCCGCCTGGAGGCTTCTCAGATCCTTTCCGATTTCACCTCATCTTGCCAGCGACGAGATAGTGATTCATGTAAGGAACTAACAAGGAGAGTAAGATCTTTGTTGAAAGATAGTGAGAAAAATCGTCAATGCTTTATGTCAAGTCGGGCCGCTAGTGTATTAGCTGCTGCTTTCAGATTTTGGGCGGCCGAGTCAATTGAACTATGTGAAGAGATCTTAGCTACAACAATATGTCTCTTCCCTATTGATGATGAGGCTGTGTTTTGCGGGTTCGAATCTTCTGATTCGTTGAACTCAATTTTGCAAATTTTGAAAAATGGAAATATTAGCAATAGGCTAAACGCAGTGTTGATGGTGAAGAAAATGGCATCAGTAAATAAAGAACTTGCGAAAACCATGATCAAAAGGGAAGGCTTGGTCAAAGAAGTCGTAGAGTTAATCAAGGAGCCAATTTCGACGCAAGCCACCAAAGCTTCCCTTGCTGTAGTTTTCTACTTCATTTCCAGCAACGAAACAATATCAACAAAGTTAGTTAAGTTTGGTTTGCTCCCAGCAGTCCTAGAGATCATGGTTGACTCAGACAAGAGCATGACCGAAAAGGCTCTGGCGGTTCTCGACGGGCTTTGTAGCTGCGAGCTAGGGAGGGATACAGCATGTGACCACTCACTCGCGATTCCAGTAATCGTTAAGAAAATGTTCAAAGTTTCCGACACGGCGACCGAATTTGTAGTTTCAACATTGTGGAAGCTCTGTAAGAACTGCAAGGGGAGATGTCTGGAGGAATGCTTGCAGGTTGGAACGTTGCAGAAGCTACTGATGCTTCTGCAAATCGACTGCAGCAAATCGTCGAAAGATAAGGCCACTCAGCTGCTGAAGCTGCTGAGCAGATGTGGGAAATTGGATTGTGTGGATACAGTAGATTTCAAAGGGCTGAAGAGGCTACCTTGATTTGCCTTATAATTAGGATTAGATACAACTTTGTGTAGCTGAAAGGAAGAAAATTTGAAACATATACAAATATTGTGAGGTTAATGAAATTATAAGACATGAGATGAAGAGAAAAATATTTTTTGATCCCTCTTGGAAGCAGCATTAATGTCTGTGTGTTTGCTTAAAAAGTACACTTCACATACTTTTCTTACACCCCACGCACTTTTTTTAAAGCTACAGTGAAATTTTTTAAAAATAGGTGTGATACACGTAATTATGGTAATATGGAGCGTTATGTATGTAATTATCCGTTCATATTATTTACAAAGGAAGCATCATGCTGGTGTAATTATGTATTATATTTACTATTGCATCCTATCGGGTCAAGGATCTTTTCAAAAAATAAAATCTTAGCCACTGGCGAGAGTCACTTGCACCGGCTCCTATCGATCCACACATTGCTAATAGTTGGCCTGTGATGCCTTCATCTTCAGGCCCCCACTGATCACCATCGCCTCCACCCGACCTTCTCGATCGAGTCGACGCCTTGTTCAGTGATCTTGGTTTGGCCTTTTGCTGGTATTGATCTCCCGTGCCTCCCTCTCCTACTCCTTCCCACAACTACCAGCCTCACCTGAAATATCTATATAATGATATTTAGATGTTTCTTATACAATTTTGTGATATTTTAAATATATGAATATGCTATGTGGCATATATTTTAATTAATGAAATTAATACATAAATATATATAAATAATATACATTTGAGTAAAATAAATATTTTAACTCTAAACATGAAATCAAGAAAATATCAATTTTTATAGTTTTGATTATTTCGTTAGTTTTAATTTTAACAGTTTCATTATGAATATCTTCAAAAAAATTTTCAGTATGAACGTGAGTTTCAATCGATACAAGAAATTGGCTAATCACTAATTAATTTTGATCAAAACCGAAATGAATCCACTAAAGTTGATGATTTCGGCCAAAACTTAATACTATGTTTTCCCTTAGACCTAATTAGACCTAATTGATTATCCAACTTAAGAGAAAATGTACTTAAAAATTGAAATATTACAATTTGAACAAATTATCAAAATTTATAAGTTCTTTCCCTTATGTTTTTCATCAAGTATGGTTTTTTTTTCTTTTTTCTTTTTCATCAAGTATGGTTGAAATTTATGAGAAAAAAAAGTAAGGTTGAAATTATAATATTAATCTTTTTTTATTATTTTAAACTAATTTTAAAAACATTCTCAATTTAAAATTTTTTAAAAGAATAGGAAGCCCTACCATGGGGCATCATCTTCATAGATGATGGCCTCACGTTATTTTCATTAATTTTCTAAATTCAAACAAAAAATAGAAATTTAATCACTAACTTAACAATAGAAGTATAGCAAACTTATCGTTAACACGTATTTCTCAGATATATTTCAGTCGTACACATGTCATTGAGCTAAATTGAGATGATTATCTCTACCTATTATGATTACAAAATAGATTATACCATTATAGGCAAAGCCTCGGCTCTCCTTGAGGTAGCTCTTAGCATGAGATGCAACATCTCGAGGCTACTGGGGCTTACTTATTTTTCAAATATTTACACTAGTACAATATATGCATTTTACGGCACATTTATAACAGCGGTTAAAAAAAGAAACCGTTGCAAAATCTTTTCGACAAAACATTATACTGCGGTTGACAATGTGAACCGCTGTAGATACGTTTAGACGGCGGTTGCTTAAAGCAACCGCCGTCTAAAGTCAGTACTTTAGAGGGCGGTTGGAAGCTTCAACCGCCCTGTATACCTCGGATCGACCTCAGGTCGACCTGAAAAAATACCCCTAGATGATCAAAGTTTCTGTTAAGGGTCGCTGCGGCAGGTCGACCTCGGGTCGACAACTGTAGACGGCGGTTGGCCAGACCAACCGCCGTCTAAGTGTGCGACATTAGACGGCAGTTGGCTTAGTCAACCGCCGTCTGTACTTTAGACGGCGGTTGGAATGGCCAACTGCCGTCTAATGTATTACCGAGTCGACCTCAGGGCGACCTGAAAAAATCCCCAAGATGACCCAAAGTTTCTGTTGAGGGTCGCGGAGGCAGGTCGACCTGAAATTGGTACATATAGACGGCGGTTGATTGTCACGTGTTAATGCAACAATTGTTACCTGTTGCTATCAGAGGCAGTTTGAATGCTAAACTTCGGAGTGCAATAACGAAGTTATGTTTCTTCTTCAACTCTTTATGTGCTAAAACTGTAGATCCTCTCAAGTTAGATGCACTTTAAATTTGTGTTATTGAAACAATTTGTGAGTTGGAGATATTCTTTCCACCTTTATTTTTTGATATTATGGTACACTTAACAGTTCATTTAGTAAGAGAGGTACAACTCTGTGGACCTGTTTTTTTGCGGTGGATGTATCCTTTCGAGCGATATATAAAAATACTCAAAGGATATGTTCGTAATCGTTACAGGCCGGAAGCTTGTATAATTGAGAACTATGTCG
>JAEMOT010000829.1:279604-310931 GCA_019297695.1 Apostasia ramifera
GATTATATTTTTTAATTGAGTGAATTTTAATGATCATATTATAATATACTCAATTTTGTGCTTAATTAGTGTCCGATACAAGATGATGATATTAAGTGTGGATATTACATACTCATGTATATACGTCACATTGTACTTGCGGGCTTATCAGAAATACCTCCTACTGTACGTGGTCTAGAATATTTATTTTAATTTTTAATTTTTTATGTTATTAACTAATTTTAATTTTATAGTTGTTGGAAAATAAGAGCGAATTTAGTAATGACGAATTTGACAATGATATTCGTGAGCCATTGGCAGCATATATATGGGATGAATGGAAACTATGGGATGGTATAACATTTACAATAATTTCTTTGATTATTTATGTGATAATTATAAAATCTTAATTACTAATTTAATTTACAGTTGTACATCGTGGAGCTTAAAAAAATAACTACGAAGGTATGATTTTATTTATATACAAAAGTTCATATAAACCATATATTAGTCTCATACTTCTATACTATAATTCTCTGGTAGTTTTTATTGTAAGTGGAAATGATCTGGTTTTTCCTGAGCAGTTGGTGGTGGTATTGATTCGATTGGGTCCCTGTGGTTGGACTCGACTTAAAATTAATGGACTTATTTTTTCTAATGAACTTGATTGGGTCCCTGTGATGTTGTGATGTTGCTATTTATTGTGGGGTAGGCTGTAGCAAGTGAGGGTGGTACAGATGATGCTAAGCGGAGAGGTGAGGCATTTGCTCGTGCATTTTCAACTCATCTGGCAAGCTAAGTAGCATTATGTTTTTATGCAAATAATCTTTTTTGATTATACTGATTTCCATGCTTTAAGTTGGTTTTTCTTCATTAGATCATATCTTTTTATAAGCTTTTATATACACTGTGAATTGTAATCTATACCTCACTTTATCATTGTTTTAGAATTTCCTTCAATTTTGTGACTTCATTTAGTTCTTTTTTATTTATCTTGCAGTTAAATCTATTTTTACATGCAATATGATATTTATATATTTTTTCTTTCTACAGTCATTCAGCATGAGTACATTTGAGGCCATGAAGCTTATGTAGCAGTTTTGTTTCATGAATTCAGATTACCTATTGCTATTGTGGTTTTGTATCTGCATTTGTTTTGCTATGTAATATTAAAGGTTCATGTAATTGAAGTTATGTTTTATATGATCGATATTGTTGTTTTATTTATGAATTCAATGGCTGAAATGACTTCTGGATGTTTATAATTGCTGCTTCTGAATGTATATGTAATTGCTGTGTATCAATGGATATATATTACTGTTGTGTATCGTATTAATTTTTCATAAAAAAATTTTTTTATTTAAAAAAAAAAATTACTAAACGGCGGTTCTGTTTGGAGAACCGCCTTCTATAGTACACTACAACGGCGGTCCAAACCGCCGTCAAAGCCCTGTTACCTATTACGGCGTTTGAATACGCGGCGGTTATATTAATGTTTAAAGGCGGTCTTAAACCGCCGTAAAACAGGTTTTCTCTACTAGTGTTATCTCGCAAAAAATAAAATTTATCTCGTTAATCATCGCTTATGCGTTAACTTGGCTAAGAGAGATTTTCCTGCTTATGTTTTAAGCCTTGTTTGACGTGAGGACCAAAATGAGAACCAAAATGAGAACCAAAATGAGAACCAAAATGGTACTAGTTTAAAAAAACAACAAGAATAATAATAAATAATTTTTTTAATCATTCTACACAAATTTTAATAAAAAAAATATTATTTTACCTCACATACTCAATAATTTTCAATAAAAATATCTATTTTATTTTACATCCTAGACTAAAATAGTTGATTATAATATTTTGGTCTAGGATGTGAAATAAAGTAGATATTTTTATTAAAAATTATTGAGTATGTAAAGTAAAATAATGTTATCTTATATTAGAATTTGTGTAAAATGATTAAAAAAAATTATTTATTATTATTGTTATTGTTTTTTAAATTAGTACCAGATTTTAGTTCTCGCGCCAAACAGAGCCGCTGGCTGTCGCCTAGCTATACTTAAGTTGTTATGCTAACTAATTGTGCTAACATGGTTTAGAATCTAACAGTTTAATGATGGTTTGATATTTTGAGTATTCGGTTAATTGATTTGAGTTTAATTTTACATATTTGGAAATCAAACCGACCGAATTAACCAATTATTAAATAACCCACATATAAATATGATTTTAAAGTTGGGCCAGTTCAGTTGTATTATAGTAATTTTACAGTATTAACTTTAAATCTATTGAAGTGATAATGTATATGTATATTTATGAGTTTTCATATTATATTTTTATGCTGATTATTTAGTATATTTTTTTTCAAGTGTGGTAATTAGGATGAATTCTTACAATGAAAATTATTTGAAAACTTGAAAAAATATTCATTTTTTATAAATAGATGAAATTTTTGTTATATAATTTTGATTATATTGTGATATTAATGTAATGATATATGCAATTGCTTCTGAATTCTTCCTACTTTTTTGTTAATTTATTTTAGTGATGTGATTGAGTTATTAAATTAAATTACTTATTGTGTTAAATTACTCTTATAATAAAATTATTATCTAAATATTAATATAGCAATATTTAATATCATTATAAGAAGATTAAGAAAATTTCGAGATAAAAAAAATATGATTTAACTGAACCAAACTAAACCGATATTTATTTGGTTGATTTGATTTCACTAAATTTAAAATCAAACTCAATCTTTTTTTTATTTTGTCACTAAATCAACCAATTAAACCGAATGTACAGGCCATCGCAATAGCTTAAATTTTTCACAAAATAAAATGCTATATTCTAATTTCTCATTAATTTACACAATACACACATTCCATTTCATAATACTCCAATATTTATTATATATATATATATATATATATACTTAAGGTCCTGTTTGATAATGGGCTAAAAATCATAACTAAAATTAATCATGATCAAAATCTTAAATTTATTTTAAAAAAACTTAAAAAATTATTTTATATTTCATCTCACACAAATTTCAACATTAAACAATCACTTTATTTCACATCCTACATAATTTTTAATATAATCAACTTATTTTATTTTATATCATACATATTTTTCAAAAATAACTAAAAATTTCAACCATTTTTTTTTAATTATTATCAAACAGAGCTTAAGTGAATAATTGTATATGAGCAGGGTTCTAGAAGTTTGAAAGCAGACTTTGAATGACTAAAGACAAACAAGTGTGCAAGGAGTCTCTTTCAAACAAGCAAACCAGTCTCTTTGTTGAAGTCCAAGCATCAAAGCTTTCATCTCATCATCAAATATTAGTATAACCCTCAGCTTTAATTATTTCCGTTTTATAAGATATATATTTGGCAGTTCAAAATTAATCTGATTTAATTTTAAACAAATATATCACATCACACATGAAATTTATTATTAAAAATTAATTTTATTTCACATCCTACATATATTACAAAAATATAATTAACTTATATCACATCCTTCACATATTCCAACATAATAACTAACTTTATATCACATCCTTCACATATTCCAACATAATAACTAACTTTATATCACATCCCTCACATATCTTAACATATTAATTAATTTTATTTCATATCTCTATTTAAGTTTAATTTCACATCCCAACATAATGACTAACTTGATATTGTGTTTTTCTCCTGGACACTTAGATTCCACATAAAAATCATCACACTCGACTTTTCTTGACCTGCATAATTCTGACTCTTCGGTGTTTCTCATCCATCTCAGTTGCATGGCATGATTTTCTCCGTCTTCTCACGTACATATCAAGCCTAAACTAACGACCGTCTTACAGTTTAATGTCATTTATTCATATATTCGATTTTTGTTCCGCTAATTCTACTGAGGCCAAGGCTCTCAAATCTCAATTTTGTAAAACTTTTGCCTTCTTATGCCACAAAAGGCCAACACACTCTATGCCAATCAGAGATGCCAGCCCATAAACTGACAAGTTATTCTCCCTTCAAAATTCTTTTCAAAGTTTCAAAGCATGCTGTTGACTTGAAGAAATTTGATTGATACGAGATACGTCGAGATAGGACAGTTACGAAGTCGAGTTAGAGTGAGTTGATCTCAAATTAAAATTTAAATTTTTTTTTTAATTTCAAGGTGAGTTTGATTTGGTTCAATTATTTATTTAACTTCAATTGAATTAACATTTTTATTTCTTCAGTTGATATTATAAGGTAAATATCATCTAGGTCCAGTAATTAGAGAATAATATCATATAGTTTCACAATTTAAAAAATCTCACTTTAAAACAACTCAGTTTAGGTTATTCTGTTATTTTTCTACCTCTATCTCTCTTCGTCTCTAAAGGATTCATGTCATGATTGATTCGATAAGTTTTACGCTGGCTGTCGACTGCCTAACATAACCCTCCGCGTTTCTCATTCGGGACTTGGGACCCGGCAACGGCGCAATGGAAACAAATGATTCATGTAGCCGACCCCACCTAGTGGGATTAAGGCTTAGTTGTTGTTATTGTATCTCTCTTCGTCTCTCTCGCTAGCATAGTCTCGGACGATAAAGGAGCTCTAGAAGAAAACTAGAGAGAGATGAAAGGACATTTCGGTCATTCTAAAATTAAAACTTTAATTTAAAAATAAACTCAATTTAAGTTATGACAAAGAACTAATAAACTTAGTTTAAAAAAAAAAAAGCTTGATTGAAATATATTGATTGTATAGACTCAGGACTCAAATAAATTTTTTTAAAAATAATAAACTTACCTGATATTACACCCAGTGTAAACATAGAATCCCACTGTGTAGCAAAAGATAAGCATTAGTAGTCCTCTAGAAGGAGGCCCACAAAACATAACACAAAAGTCAACAGTCAAAGTTATTAACAGCTCTATTTTCCTATATCTTAATTTATACTGATCAAATAACAAATTTGCATAAAAAGGAGCAGAAATAAAATTTTACAATGAAAATAAAAATTTTGTATAAAACAAATAACATATGCCCATAACGGAGAATATTTATTGGGTTCAATCAACTGAATCAATTCACCCACTGCTAACATGACATCCATTCATTGACCGACTAAATGGGCCACGCTGCTAAACATAACGTCCATCTATTGGCCGGCCGTATCAATAAAATAAATTGAGGTGTGAGAACTTAAATGAAAAGGTTAAAGAATTAGTCGGCCAGTCAACTAATTGGTAATAGGATCAAAGCAAGGTACTGATACAATCGCCCACCAAGCATTTTGGTTCGTTAATATGAGAAGCCTTCTCCTACGAATTATTTTTCGAGAAGTCGAAAGACTCGATAACCAATTCGAATAAGGCCTCAGTTGTCAAGGCAAAACATTTACGGAAATTGTTTTTCGGAATTTTGAGTTTTTGAATTATCGAAAGACAGTTTCGAGGGTATCCCGAAAATGAAAAACACAAAGTTCCAGAAACCTAAACTTGAAGAAGACATCAATGAATAAATCTTCCAGAAACGACTATGCAAGATTTGGCCTCAAAACCTTTGAAAGCTCAGAAGAACCAGACCTCGAAGATCAACATGACTACAAGTCAGACTAGAATTAGAGACATGATGTTCAACAAAGCTGGTAAAAATTCAATGTTCGATGCTTATCTGCTCGCCTTCGGTGCAGAAGAGTTCACAATGGGAAACATTGCAGATGATTCGATAGCAAATAAAAGGGCTCCAACAACCTTCCTTGCGACACGACGCAGAATCTTCAGAAAAATGTATAGATCTTTGAATTAGGTCAGATAAATATTAGATCTGTCCTGATTCGATTGGAGAGAACTCAATCAAGACTGCAGAAATCAATTGTTAATATCATAAAGCTCAACATTTGGAAGGGCTGGAATCTGGAGAGCTGCAATTCTGAAGTTCAACCCTATACATGGTAAGCCATTAAATAGTGAGCGCTAGGTGACAGAAATATAGAGCAAGAAGGATTCCATTAGCAGCGTTCTATGTTCCGAGATTTTTTGCTCCTCGTGTTATACCATTTTTGTCATCGTTGTTGTTGCATTCATGTGACTGAAATGTGTCAAGAGAGAGAGAAATGTTTATCCTCGACGTTCTGGCGTAGAAACGCAAACCCAATTTTTGCATCATGTAACACTGGTGTTGCATAGTTCCTTGAGCCATGATAGCATCACTACTAGAAAGCAACTAGATCACTCTCTCAATTTATATACAAAAATGACAGGTAAAAACATTAGTTGTCCCCTAAGGTTGTTTACAACTTGAGAATGTTGGTTTTAGCTTTTAATTTCGAATAATTAGGTCCCACACGCCCTTTTGAATCTTCAATTAGGTCGCTCACCTCAAAAAGTTATTTTAAAAAGATCCCACGTGAAGAAAGGCATTACGTTTATCCCTTAAGTTTCAACATTACAAATGTTAAAAGCAGTGTTGCAATAATCAATGTGTTTTTTCCTCTTACTTCGCTTCTATTCTCAGCCATAGAGCAAAATCCACTCGATTCCTCTCCTCCATTGATTCCATTCATTCCACACCCAAGGCCTCATAATACGCAAAAATGACGACAATGCGCGACATGGGGGAAATTGCCTTGACCTCATTGTCGATGACAACCGTGGTATCATGCAATACCCTTAAATAAGGAATTCACACTGCTCTTCAAGGAAGGACCAGAAGAGAAACATTGTTCACTTTACCAGTTGTGGCAGTTGTGTCTGCCTTGTTGACAATTAAACAATAATAACCTTTTTGAAGAAGTATTTTCTAAAATTTTATTTTGAGTATCAAAGGAACATGATTCACTATAAATGATATTTTAGTAAATGTGCTCAAAATTGCTGAAAAATAATGATAATTGTAAATTCTTTCGAAATTGAGGGAACCAGTTGTGAATATCAAAGGTCCTAAATTCCCAACTTGAGGGGTCTGGAAGATACGAACCATGACATGGATTCTAGAGATGTCGAAAGATACTTCATTTAGGACATTAGAATATCTTAAATTGATCCAATTAAAACTATAAAATATGGGATACTCATCACATAAAAATCAAAGAGTTTTACACCCTAGCACTACCAAAAAGCTAATCAAAATATGAGAACATATGCTCCTCGAGTAATAAAAATAATATGGTTAAGAAAAAAAAAATTCTTATATGAACTAAAGGAGCTAAGCGAAATGCAATTTTGAAATTGAAACATCAAAAGGTGGACTTACATGAAAAACCCTATACTTCCAAGGGCCCATAAAAAAAGGCAATCCAGTGCTAGGTTGATTAATACATATAAACGATGAATAAATCACAAATTTCATGTTCATGCTCATAATCCCTACAAAAGACGACATGTGTTGAACCTTATTACTCATTTTTCTGGTCCCAAGCCTTGATAAAAAAGTATCAGGTAGGTTGATAGCCTGTGTAGAACTTCTATCACTTCTTATTACGTAGAATTTCGGTAAATTACATCCGGGCTGCAAAGGTTTAGCACTTACAGCATGTGGATCCCAAAATTTCAAAATCAGCACATTAGATCCTAGACATTTTTTTCATTTAGGTCCCTAACATCAGATCCCAATCCAAATAGGTCTTGCATGGTTCTGTCAGATTTTAAAAGATTTTTAGAGATGAAAATGCCACGAGATTCAAAGGGTAATTTTTCTTTTAGACTACGATGAATACTGAAACCCTATCAACAAACATATTTGCAAAAAAAAAAAAACTGCGAAAAAAAACAAAATATTTTTGTTGCAATGACTTGCTGTAAGTCCGAAAAAATAAGTACAAAACATATCAACCATGTCTAATCAACAACTAGAGGAAAGAGAGTTATGACCTATAGGGAAAGGACCTAAGAGCTGCAAAGATTCAAACTGGAGAACCCAAACGTTCCGTTTCCAAATTATGAGACCTGCGAGCAGTATGATAAATCTTGAAGACCCAGATGCAATTTACCCTAACAATTGTTGCCGTATAATCCTACAAGTTAATCTGAGAAATTTCTAAAGATCAGTAAATATGAAGATGTTGAAATGATATTATAAAACCAGTCACTTGCTACCCCAAGGCATTACAGTGATTCTCTAATGATTCCAGAATGGCAAGTAGTGCATCTGAAGTTCAAGTGCAAAAGAGATACAAAACATAATAAATATGAAACAACAATACTGATATTACAGGAATTAAAGCACACCTAAATCATCCAATAGCATGATGTAAATGTGACCTCTGTAATGAAAGTTACAGCTTCTTGAGCCTCTTCTCAGCTTCTTCTAATTCTTGGATTTCCTTATGATATTTGCAGATCTTATGCATACACCTGCACTCGCAAAGTTGACAAAAACAGCACTAAATACAAATTCATTGAAATTCTACAAACATATATAAGCAACATGGATAGCTTTACCAATAAAGGAGGCATACTAAACTACACAGTATGACGTTCTTTTGCGCTTTAAATATCTGAAAAAAGAAGCATAAACTGTTATAGCGATACAGGTTAAAAGAAAATCATCATTCATCCACCAGAATGTCGATAAAGTTGCGAATAAAGTTGGAAAAGGCAGAGATAGAGGTAGAACACCAAATTTCTTTGACTATGAACTGGAATATATTGGTAGAAAGCTTTCCTTTTTATTTTTCCTATATTACATGGTATATATCCTCCTCGTGTTCAGGTTCAACAATTATTTGAGATTCTAGATCCAGCAATCTGCAAGTAATAGGCAATGAACAAGTTTTTTTTTTCCTAAGTTCTGAAACAATAACAAGCCGAAAATAGCATGACCTAATAATTTCTATAATGATATGCAAGATTAGTGTGTTTGAGATGTAGATATTGGGTTGAATAAGTGGTAATGGAGATATTAAATCAGGCTTTTGGATAGAAGATCATTAGAGGATAAGATAAAAGTGGGGCATTTGAAGTGGTTTTTGAGGGGATCCAGCTCACAATGATAAAAAGAGTAAGTGGAAAAACAAAAATGAATATGATCTTGAATCACTTGTGCTCGTGGAGGGCATCTCCATAAATACAACTGAATGAAGATGAGATCCACGTAGCTGAACCAAACTAGTTTGGGTGCAAAGTATTGTATAAGGAATATGTTATCTAGATTTCTGGAAAGTAAGCTTGTATAGAATGCAGAATGTAAGGGTTTGACATACAGATCAGAAAATAACTTAATTGCATTATTATAGCAAACAATCAAATCTCTACCCAACTATCCATCATTCCTCAACAATATTAACGTAGAGGAGTCTAATATAGTACATCTACAACTCAAACAACCAAATTAGTAAACCCAACATTCTTCCTTGGTCAAGAAAGTTGAATGTTAGAATAGTAGATCCTCATTTCCCATAAGTGAAGCCAAACCCCAGGCTTTCTCAAGGATTGTCTTGCGGCACTTTTCCTAGTTGTACCATTTTATCCTTGTTCTCATTCTCATATTTCTTGAATTCCTGCATATCATCCAATATATTGACTTTGTTAATGGAATCAAACAACTGGCCAGAGAACACAGGAGCCTTTCAAAATTCACTGACCTGGGCAGTAAAATATTATCACTGATGCTTTTAAGGTTAATGAAATTTATAATAAGAAACTTTTTCCTGTCCTTGCTGCTATGAAGCACGGACATAACACAGGAACACAGGGATGACACAACGCGATACGGCGACACGATGATTTTCCAAAACATAAGATATGGACACGACATGACAAGTCAAATACAATAATCATAAAATTATTAATTCATACTTAAAAAAATATATAAAACATAGAACAAACTTGAATTGTTAAGTATAAATAACTTGTGGGTAGCACAAAAGTTCCATAGGATCAGAATGAGAAGTTGAGAAGACGTAGGCATTAAAAAGATTTGAGATGTAGATTTAGAGTTCACTTTGTAAAGTAGGTGAGAAAATAAGAGAAAATATAATTTTTGTTTATCAGGATAACCACGACAAAAGTGATAATACGATAAGATAAGAGCTCTCGACGTTAAGGATAAGAGGACAAGTGAAGTTAGAAATCCAAACATTTTGTAATTGGTTCATTTTTATGAGGCTCAAGGGCAGTGAAGGAAGAAGAAATTTAATTTAGCTTGGCTATTTTAGAATTTTTACTTATATTGAGTAAAATTTTAATAACAATAATAATAAAATATAGATATTTAATTTTATTAGATAAAATTTTAATAATAGTAGAAAAATTCAAATATCAATAAAAAAGAACAAATAGAAGGTAGAAGTGTCGATGGGTTGTAATCTTATATTTAATGATATGAAAAAATATAATGTTAATAAATAAATTTAATATTAATATAAAATATATTCAATTCTATACCATATGTGTCTCAGAAGTATCCCATGCCTCAAAAATGTTATGTATCTCAGAAGTGTCCTAGAAGTGTCACAGACGTATTCAATATCTCAAAAATATCCTGAAAGAGTCTCAGAAGTATACTAAGGTATCCTGAATATCCTCACGTATCTAAGAAATGTCCTTTAATTTTTTTAATATTATTTTATTAAGATGCGCCACATGGCGTGCCCGACACGGTGTCCTCACGTGTCCCCTGTGCCCATGTGTCTAACACGAACACAACGTGATTTTTTCAAGTGTCCATACTTTATAGCCTTGTTGTATAATGTATACATGAATCAAAATCTCATGCTGTCATTCCAATAAACAGTAGTATCGCTCATGAAGTGATCTTATCAAATTAGAACAATATTAATATTTTTTACACAAGTGATGATTGGTATCCAACTATGCAATAACACCAGTTTGTTTGCATTGTTATTGCTTTCAGAAATGGTAGGCAAAGTTATTGTTGTTGAGGAAACAACGGAGGGCAAAAACCTCAATTTGGCCTTGTGGAAGAAACACTTGACAAAGAACACCATGGGATTTCGATAGCAACTTTTCAACTACACCAGACTTGGGGGTAACACCTCTGTTCAAGACTTTGCACATCTTGAAGAAAAGGTCATAATGGACTCGCAAACTGTTAACGTGAGAACAACCTCTCTAGATTGTCACAAGCTAGGCAAGCAACTGAGGATAACAGTGGTTTGGTTTCCCCACCTAAACCTTGTAGAGCTCTAGTTAGCTAGTAGAGGACTTCTATTGTATTCTTCTTCTTCTAATGCAAAAATTTCCAAAAAGACAGACTCCTAGATGATCGGATGTCATCTGTTGTGCATTATTGCAAGGCTTCACCACCGAACTTCACCACCAGCATGGATATCCTGGAGTGTTCTTATTGTGACTCCTTCACAGTAGCCTCATCCTATTAGAACAAGAATCAAATTCATCCTTTGTACTTTAAATTTTCTCGATAGCCCAGCAAACAACCATATCAACCCAAATCAAACTTTTTTGGTTTTCACTTCACCTTTTTAACCAAATCTTATTTTATATTGCTATAAAAAAAAATCTTACTTTACATAAAAAAAAAGATATTTTGGCTGCCTAAGAAACTTTGTAAGGACCAAAATCCCTTTGCTCCTCTATAATCTTCTCTCTTGCAATCTAAGCCACTTTACAAGTCCTTGAGCCTTCTTTCCTATTCTATTATGCTCCAAACGTCCAGTTCTTATCCAAGCTTCAAAGTCCTCATCTTCTTCATCTAAGTGATCCACTTAAGCAAAAAGGATCAAAGCTTGACGTGTACTTAAAAGTTTTCATCATTCTTTCAAGCTTTAAGTTGGCTTTTCGGTTTTTCTTGGTAATATCTGGTTTCTATTTTCTTCTTCATCTTCTAAGCTTTCAAAGTCCTCTCACACTCAGAAAGAAAGGACTCTTTCTTTTTTATTTTATTTTCGGTCATTTTTCTTAAGCTCTTCTCATATAAAAAGTCAAAGCCTTTTTTTCAAGTTTCATCATACTATCAAGTCCCGCACCTACATCTTTCTATAATAGCTTCTCAAAGTATGTATATTCTCTCAGAGAAAGCAACATTCACTTTTGTTTCATTTCAAGTCGTTTTACATATTGTACATCTTGCTACTGGATTCAGAGCTTTAATTTATAAAGACCTAAAGTTTAAGATTTCATTAGTTCTCTTCTCTTCTAGTAAGCAGTCTATAGCTCATTTCTGCATTAAAGAAGAGACTAAAATGGAAAACATTTTGATTAAAACATGGCTAGGTTTGCATGCTTGGAAATTTCTTTATAAAAGCGATATATATTGTAGATTGCTTGGTTAATTTTTATTTTTCTTTTACTTTATGTTGTGCAACTTGCGTCAAGTGAGTGGTTTGATCCTAAGCCTGTAAAAGGATTGGTTGGGTTTATCCATGCTCGGGAAAAGAATTGTAGGATTAGAACCTAAGCCCACTAAAAGGTTCCAAGGGTTGATCCTTAGCCCGAAAAAAATGATCGTTGTGGGTTTAAGTCTTGAGCCCGTGCATAGACTTAGGTTACCTCCTTATACTTTGAGCTTAAGCTTGCCCTGTAACAAGCATGGATTAGTGGAAACCTGTAGGAGGAACTAGGGAAGTGGGCTAGCCCTATTGAAAGGCAAATCATTATATATTATGTGCCTCTTATAACTGTTTTTTAATGTTCTTACCATTTTGCACTTATATTCTCTCAAATTTATCGACTCTTTGATCCACATTATATTCATCCTCTACTTTGACAAACTCAAATGTTTTGTATTTATATGAAAATTTTACAAAAGCTCTTATTTTTTGACCCCTCGGGTTAGACGCTTTGGAGCTTAGGCAATTTTAATTCACTCTGTGCACCCATAGTTAACTAAGGAAAGTCTAAAATAAAAAAATTTAAATCTTTGGGAGGTCGGAAAATTTGTTTTTAGGTAATTTCAATTTCCCGAAGCTCACTGTTCTTACCAAGGACCCAAGATAGCACACGAAGTTATTCCAACTTTGGCTAAAGGGTTGACGAACAAATTGCGTAGGGTGAATCCAATTCACCTGACAGGGGCAATTAGACCGATCAATAGAAACTGCTCATTTTGTCTTCTTCTTTTCTGAACATTCTAACTTATATCTAACTTTTACTAACTTTTATTTACTATACATTTAACATTTAAAATCTACAATTTTCTTTAATTCATTACTTCTTTGTAATTTTTTCTTTTCTTTTATTGACTTCAAATTTAGTACTCTAATACCTACTTTACTTGCAAAATTTTTCTTTTCTCTTGTACTAACTATTTGGAGTAACAAGCTAGAATAGTTTGCTAACTTCATTTTCCTTCATGCACAAATCCATAGTATTATAATTATAAATATACTTATACAAATACATATACTTATATTTATATAGAGATTCCATATTGATACTTTTACATATTTGCAAATTTTTAGAATACTCCATTATCTAGCTCACTTTACTTGTAGGTGATTCTACATAAATCCTATGTTGCTTTTAATAGACACTAAATTGTTCATGTTCACAAATTGATTACAAAATCTCACAAGCTTCTTATTTAAGTCTTAAAATTGTTTCTAAAATTTAAAAAGTTAATTTTTGACTTAAAATTCAAACAGTTCAAACTCTCACACTATATGATTCAACACCCTCAAGTTGCTTTCTCACTTGACCAATTCCTCAAATGGTTTGGTAGAAGGCATTGACATTGCCACTCCACCCTAACCATCCTGGATTCTCTATAGCTTCTAGAGGCACGTCGCATTCTGAAACAAAACTCCTTACGAGATTTACCAAACTGCATCTTGACTGTCAAAGATTCTCTTCATTGAGATTTCTTTTCACGCAAAGATCCAAAAATTCTAGAACTTCATTCAGGTATCATACCTCAATTCTCCATTGAGGTTTCCGAATATTATCTTTTCAAAAAAAATTGTTATTTGACAAATCTTCGTTTAGCACTTTGTTGAATTCCCTCCATCTCTCCCATACGGAGGGATCCCTCAACAATTGTGTGCCAATGGCTTGAGCATAATTGTTGTCGAAATCAATGTTGATCATAAAATTATTGTTGCTACTAAGACTGGAAGCATGAACAAACAATAAAATCTTTTTTAAGAGCATAATAGGGAAAACCAATGTGTCTCTATGCTTTCTTCAAATAAAACTTGACACAAACAAATTGTGAATGAGAAGATGACTGGTAATTAGAGATAAAGTGCTCAAGTTGAGAAAGACGACAATTGTGGAGATAGTTCAAATGAAAGAAGCAACATAAGAGCAATAATGGTAGCATATTAGCCCATGAAAAGAATTGCCCACAACAGAACTGCATACTACCCTGGGTAAATATCTTTTGTTTAGAAATAATCTAAAGCAAAACCCAAAAAATCAATTCATGTAAAGGCATTAGCTAGAAACTAATAGATGACTACTAAATCTCTAGTAACCAATTGACCTTGAAAACATAAGCTTGTAGGATATGGCTCATGCAAGTTTATTTGGCATTGCAACGTATATTCAATGTAGCATAGGTCCTTTTTTATTTTTAACCTTGTGCTAGAGACAATTAGAGGACATCACAGCTCAAACTCAAGGTCTTTAGCTTTGATACCACGATAAACTTCTATGAGCCAACTAACCTAAAAGCTAGGGTAACCGAAACTCAGTAGGGTCAATAGAGATCATATCATCCGCCATAAGCTCCATATACTTGAATCAATCAAGAGTTTGATTCTATATCAAGTACTAATTTTCAAAAGATCTTCATTGTTCACAAATATTCAAGTTCATCAAGTTTCTTTATCATTCAATCCACAACAATTCCCGATCACAATAAATAGGCAGTTTCTCAGTCTATGAAATCATGAAAGAAGATAGGAGTGGGTCACTAACATATCAATGAAATGCGGTTAACAACCTCTCTTCTAAGCCATGGGAAGTACTACTCCATCAAACCTCTACAAGAACGGGATTCAAGATTATTAGTTTAGTGGGAAAAATCCGCATGCTGTCTCAGTTCAGCTAAAAGCCTTTTGTTGCAAGTCTTGTCAGAGGAGTTAAAGCCCGACCTTCAAACAAGGTTTGAGTGATATGTGTGACGCATAAATAACTGACCAAAAAGCTTAAGCCAGTAGGATATGACCGTAAATTACTTAAAAGTTCTTAGTGAAGTAATTAAAATACCAAAAGAAAACAAGATCAAGTTTAGAATACAAAAGAAAACAAGATCAAGTTTTCTTTTGTATTCTCACTAGAAATGAGAATTGGACTCAAAATCAGTCCAATTAGAGTTACATAGAACAATACCATAATACAAATTTTAAGCCTACTTTGCTATCATACAATCCAAACAAGGCCATTCAACCCAGCAGCAGTTCCTTCCAGGTAATAAACAGCAGCCCACAGTCTATCTAATCGAGTGAAGAAACTGCTTACAGATCTTTCATATCTGACTCTTTCCTCATCGGTACAAATCTCGGACGAGCACATCATCCGATGCTCATTCTTCCAGTAGAGATCTGCGAAGATATCCATCGGCGCAACAGAAAGTGTGAGAAAAGAGGGGCAAAAGGGGGTTCGGGGATTACGATTCATTACCCACGAGGTTGAAGACGGCGAATGGAATAGCGCTGGCGGATGGCTGCAATATATAAGAGGTGAAGGTGACGATCTGGGACTTGATCGGCTTCGGCCATGGAATCGTCAGCAGCATGGCGATCGCCGCCTCCGCCACCAGCACACATTCCAGCACGAACCACTGCAGCGCCATCTCTCTCTCTCTCTCTCTATCTCTCTCTCGCAGATTTCCCTTTTGCCAGCCTTTGACCCCTGTGTAAAAATTATTTCCTCAGGACTGCGTGCTCAGGGGCTCCATGGGATGGTGCCACGCAAGCAGACAGACCCGGCTTTATTTTATATTATTTTTTTATTTTATTTCATTTTTTATAAAAAAATTTATGTATAATATTTTTTATTTAATTTATATCCATATATAAAATTTAAAAAAGAAACACAAAATAAAGATTTAGGCTTTGTTTGACAAAAAGCCAAAATTAAAAAATATATATAATAATAATATTTTTATTTTTATTTTAAATTTTAATAACTTTATTTTACATTCAACATAAATTTCAATTTTAAAAATCAACTATATTTCACATCCAACACAAATTTCAATCTTAAAATCAACTTTATTTCACATCCGACACACCTCCCAATATTAAAACAAATTTTTTTTCCATCAACTCTATAAAATAATTTTTTTTTTCTTACGAAACTCCAAATATGCTCGTAATTAATTAGACTTATTTTTCTCATGAACCAAACGAAAAGCATTCAAAATAAAATCAAGGGTTTTAATAAAAGGAGAAATAAAATCTAAGGGTAGATGTTATTTAACTTCAGAATTGAGAATAGCATTGTAAATTAGTTTTAGATTTTTTAAAATTTATTATTAAAAAATTAAAAAAACTTAATTTGAATTTTTAAGATCACAAAAGTTTTATAATTTTGATTTTAATTAAGGCATAATTACTGTTTCTTACTAATATAATATAAAATCATTCTCGATTATTAATTTTATAATTTTTTAAAATATAATTTTAAAATATTAATATTTATATTTTAAATTTTTAAAATTTAATGTAAAGATAGTAAAAAATAAGAAAAATTAAATTTTAAATTTTAAATTTTTATTAAATTTATAAAATAGGTAAGAAGAAGGGGTATAATAATTTTTTAAAATATATAAATAATTCAGAGTAGTTAAAAATTAAATATTTTTTAGTGAGAAAAAAATATGAAAATAATAAAATTCTGAAAGAGAGATCAAAACTGTAATACTTTTACAATTTTAGGAATCTAAATTAAGATTTTAAATATTAAAATTATTTTACAATATCCAAAATTTTAATGTAAGGATAGTAAAAATAAGAAAAATTAAATTTTAAATTTTTATTAAATTTATAAAATAGGTAAGAAAAAAGGGTATAATAATTTTTTAAAATATATAAATAATTCTGGTTAAAAATTAAATATTTTTTAATGAAAAAAATATGAAAACAATAAAATTCAAAAAAAGAGATCAAAACTGTAATATTTTTATAATTTTAGGAATCTAAATTGAGATTTGAAATATTAAAATTATTTTACAATATCCTTTCGGCCTTAGGGCCCAAATCACTAGATGTCTCTATTTTTTAGTTTTTTAATATATATTTAAAATATTTTATATATTTAAATATATTATATAGTGTGTATTTTGATGAATTAATATATAAATATATATTATTTTTTAACTAAAATATTATATTTAATATATATTATATAAAAATAAATATTTAAATTTAAAAATAATGTTAAAAATTAAGATCTATTTAACTCAAAAATTAATTTAAAATCAAATAAAATTTATTTAACTTGAATTAAATTGAACTTAAATTTTAAAAAAATTGAGTTTAAATTGGGAAAAATTTCCTTGGACTTGAATGCCCTATAACCATCTGGTAACTTCAAAAGGAGAATAATTTTCGAGAAGGGTAAATTGTGATAAGGTACCTATCATTATATTATATATTATTACTTAAAATATTATAAATTTATTAATTAAAATATAATTATTTAAATTTAAAATATTTAAATAATATAATATAACATCAAAATTACACCAAACGAAATACTCAGATTTTAAACAACCTGATAGCAAAGTTTTGAAAATCAGACCGGCTTCAGAACCGATAGACTGAAAGGTTCAAGGTTCAATAGTCGAACCGGGGTCGAACCGAGATGAAGTAAAAATTAAAAAAACTAATAAAATATAATATAAATATAGTTAAGATATATATTATTCACACGTCAACATAATAATTAGACATAAAATAAATATTTAATAATTGAACTTAACAAATAATATCTTATGTCAATAACCCAAATAATTTCAAGAAAATCGAAATAACAATAACCCAATAAAATATTCGCAAATCACAAATTGAGTATAATATTTAGTACATCATTAAAAGATCTGAACAAATATATGCTTTATCAATATTAAAATACTAAATTATTTCATCATTTTATATTACTAAAATACTAAATCATTTCGAAAGGATGGGAGCTGGAGAGGAGAGTGCGAGGCAAGAGAAATCGCAAGTTCGTGACTGTCGCGCGATTAGAGGCCGCAAAACGGAGGCTGAGTTAGGGTCCCAAAGTTTAAGAAAGTTTTTTTTTTTAATTTTAAACTCAACCGATCCAACCGTACCGCCGGTTGACCGGTTGAATCGCGATTTAGATCGGTTCTGGTCGATTTTAAGCTGATCTGGTTATAAAATTAAATCGGACCGGTTGGCTGACAGGTTCACGATTCGACTGGTTGAACCGGCCAGTCCGGTCCGATTTTTAAAATCTTGCCCGGAGTGTTAAAATGTTTCATAAGCTAGACTAATGTTAAAAAAAATTAATTTTTTTTTAGAAAATAGAAAAATGTAAATATTTTGATGAATAACACTCCAGCAAAATACTCTAACAAAGTATTTGATTATTATAAAAAAAATTATTTAGGTAAATTATTCATTCTTTATTTATTTTTAAAATATTTCAGTACGCATTCAGAAAATATTATGACGTCAGGAACCTGTATTTTGATTTTTACAAAAAAGTACTTAAATCAAAATAACATTTTTCATGAGCTAAGATCTGATTAAAAGTTAAAATTAGTTTTGAAAACTCACCTCGAAGGGAGAGAGGATAAAATTTTTAAAATTTAAAATAAATTATTTCTCAAATTGATGAAAATTAGTAAATTAAATTTTTTTATATAATAATTATAATTTACAAAGACTTTGATTATTATAAAATTTTCAAAACAAGGACTAATCAGAAAGTTTTAAAAAATTATGAATCAAAATATAATTAAAATTAACCATAAAAATATTCAGTAATTAATCAAAAATAAATAAAATTTCTTTTAAAGAATGAGTTGTTGTATGGGAGTGGAGTTCTGCTTGGCTGCCTTAAAAATTATCATGATCATATAACTTTTTATATTACATATATTTTAATATAATTATTAATTTTCTTTTTATAAGTATATTTTAATATAAAAGTTTACTCTATATAATATTTTTTTATCAAACTTTATAAAATGTTNTATTTCCATTTAGGATCAAGCCCATTCCAATGTTGGGCCAAATAAGGTTGCACCATCGAGCCGATTTCGAAGGAATTAATGTCATTTTAAGTTTATATTTTGAGTTTGAGTCAAGTTAAAATTAATCTGAGCTAAGTAATCCGTAATTGCCATAAATAATTTCGAAGTATTTCACTTCTTATATATAATTTTTTTATTCGAAATTAAATGTGAATATGTGCTAATGACATAAATAATATAATCTCTTTAAAAAAATAATCTTTTAAGATGTCACATTAATTAACTTTACATATTGCGAATGAATATGAACAAAATGTTTTAAGATTATGGATTTAGAAAGGGAAATGCTTTGTATTCTCCATAAATTGGCTTGTACGATATCTAGTAATTGCTTGCTCGAATCATACTATGTAAAAAACTAATAATTTCTCTCATAAATAACTGAAATTTTGAGTTTAAATAAGATTTTTTATATGACAATAGCATCGCATAAATAAATAAGTTTTTTTGCCAATGTAACAATAATTTTGTATAAAAAAATCTTAATTGACTTAGATATTAGATACTTATTTATATCGAATTTTAGTTTTATTTGTTCCATTCCAAAAGAGATGAGTTGAGTAACGAGAAATTCGTGTTCAGCTCAAATCAAGCAAACAATAAGTGAGTTTTAATTTTTTAGGAAAATTAGAGTGCTTGTTTTTTTTTATTTAAACAGAAATAAAAGATTAAAAGTTTAGAAAATACAATGAAAATATTTTTTGATAAAAAAAATACAATAAAGCTACTGATTGTGTTAAGAATCTAAAAAATCTTTAAAAATACCAAAAATACATACATATGAGAGATAATTTAAATATAAGTTAGATTACACTATCTTTTTATGGTTGAGGTGCCTAATATGTGACGCATAAAACTGAAGAGAGCAGAAAGTGATGATCGAGTGATATTACAAGAAAAAAAATCACTAAAAGGAAAATACGGCTCCTGACAAACTCACACATGAATAGTGAGAGGTGCATAAAAATAAATCATCACATATTAAAAAGAGATGAGAGATCCTGAACTATATAAGTAGATAATATAATTTCATATATTAAAGACATTTTTTGGGGTAAAATCGTGAAGCTAATAATGAGAAACTTCACAGTTAACGTGTTTATGTTGGAGTAATATTGAGATAAATAATTTTTTTTTAAATACTCAAATTACATAATTTTTTAAAATTAAAATGGATAATATTATTATATTTAGATTACAAGATATTATATAATGCCTATAAGAGATAAAATAAAATAAAAATATTTCAGGCTTCAGCTGAGGCTTCACAATCAGGTATAAATAATTTGTTCACAAGGTCCAATAGCCCTCAAGGGCCGGCCCAGCAGGAATCTAATTGATGCGATTTAATTTAATTTAATTATCTCACCTTATCTATGATTATAATTTCACTACTTTAAGACACAAATGGGTTTATGATTAAATGAAGTTGAGAATCAAGTTATGCCATGCACATCGTAAAACAAGATTAACGTGTGCGTCGATAAGCTCCACGTTCTTCGAATAAAATTATTAACAGCTAGCACTAGTCTTTTGAATGACAAGGAACTTCAGTCAGATGAAATCGAAATATCAAATTCAGCAATTTATTACACAACGTTCAACACTTACAGTACTTCAATATTAAAGACATCAACAACTGGTAATAGTCATCATTTACCCGTTATTTTGATGAAGATCCTCTCACAAAGCTTCAATAATAAAAGCATCATCGATCGATAACAATATTTATTTACCAAAATATTATAATTAAGATCTTACATAATGGCTGACAACATTTATCACAATATTCTATCACTTGTTATGAGGATCGTTGAGGTTTAAGTCTAAATAATTTACGATGATAATAAATATTAGTTTCTAAGACCTATAACTTTATTTATATTAAGAAGATATTCAAGAAAATTTCCTTCTTGTGGCTATTGACCAACAATATTATGCTACGACGTGAAATCGACTGTTCTTTAACTGTTAATGATCATCATTTGGAATGAAGAAAAAACAAATCTAAAATACCTATTGATTGATTATCTTTTCGAAAAATTTTACGTTTGAGATCATCAGTCAGGAGCCAATTGGCAACAGCCACTTCCTACTTGTGAGCAAAATGGGATCGATAAAAAAAAAAGAGTTTAACGAATTTAACTTATTATGTAAATATGAAGAGCAAGGTCGAGTAAAGATCATATTGGTCGTTATAGAAGTATTTTTGATATTTTTTAAATTAAAAATTAAGTTTTTGTTTGGTTCATAACTAAATTGGGCATAATTATTTTTTTTAAAATAAAGTAACGTATATAATTCTCAATACATCAATCAATTTTATTTTGTATTCTCATAATTAATTAACTTTATTTCTCATTATATATATATATATATAATTTATATTTTTTTATAAAATAATTAAAAAATAATCATGCCCAACTTGGCCACGAACTAAACAGGGAAAACAAAGTAATGTTTTTCGTCACTTATTACCTGATTTAAATGATACTTTGAATCTAAAATAATGTTCAACTGGTTTTACAAATAATAATAATAATAATAATAATAATAATAATAATAATAATAATAATAATAATAATAATAATAATAATAATAATAATAATAATAATAATAATAATAATAATAATAATAATAATAATAATAATAATAATAATAATAATAATAATAATAATAATAATAATAATAATAATAATAATAATAATAATAATAATAATAATAATAATAATAATAATAATAATAATAATAATATTGAACTTAGAAGCACGTTGGACACAATTATCTCAAATTAAAGACCTGAATGTTACTAAAACCCAAACTGAGGGATTCTCATGTAATTAGCCCAATACATATCCAGTTCCGTGACGGCAATCGGCAACGAAAGGTCTCCGGTGAGCATACCGCGACTGGAAAACAATAAATATTCTCCCCCGTTATTAACTTCTCATTCTTTAAAACCTTTAGGCTCTGTTTGGCAATGGACTAAAAATCATGACTAAAATTACCCATAGCCAAAATCTTAAATTTATTTTAAAAAAACTTAAAAAATTATTTTATATCTCATCTCACACAAATTTTAACATTAAACAATCACTTTATTTCACATCCAACACAATTCTCAATAAATCAATCAATTTTATTTCACATCATACACAATTTTTAATATAATTAACTTACTTTATTTCACATCATACATATTTTTCAAAAATCACTAAAAATTTCAACCAAATCTTTTTTTTTTTCTTATTCCCAAACAGAGCCTTAAAGAAACTAAAGATAAAAATATATTGCAAATAGTTTCTTTTAATATTATATTCCTGTGAAATCTAACTATTTTTTATTTAATAATTTAAATAATCAAAAATGCAGTGAAAGTATTTAACTGGAAATTTTATAAAAAATAAAATTGAGAAAAAAGTGATACAATGAAAAGTTTAATAATTATTTTATGAATGAAATAAGTATATATATATTAATGAAATTTAGTTATTTTATATATTTAATATTCAAAATTTTAATATTATATATTGACTATTAAAATTATTTAAAAATTATAATTTTTATTATATATATAGTATAATTTTATATGATTTTAGTAGTTATATGTAATATTAATAAATAATTAAATTTTAATGTTATATATATATATAATTAATAAGGATAGACACGACTATGTGGCTTAGGTTCGGAACTGAGAAGCAATAAAAACTATTAAAAAAAGGGCAAATTGCAATTTTAGCCTATAATGGCTGTGACCGCGGCCCGCGGGCAAGGCGGCAATCTCCCCGCTTGTAATTACGGAGTCCCAAAATAACGTCACATTTCATAGTCTCCATTCCATCGCTCGCCACCAAGTGAATGCTGGCCTTCCACCTCCCTTCCAGTACCAGCCCCACCCTCCGCCCCCGTCTCCCTAAAATGCACCACGTTCCTATTTCCGTGAGTACGCTCACTACGGTATTCTCACCTCCACAGTATCCAATACCGAACTATGTTCACTTCCGCATTTTATACGGAACATAAATTCACTGGAAGGTGATTGTATCGCTTCCACTTTATATATAAAAACCTCTTCAAAATCTCGAAAGCCCAAATCTGAAAACCCTAATGGCAGTTTTCCGGGAGAGGCGGCTACCCCAGCGTAATCTTACTATCGAGCTCCCGATCCAGGAATCCACCGCAGCTGCAGCAGCAGGCGAGTGCCGACAGCGCTCTGCCTTACCTCCTCTCCCGCCGTTCGCTGCGCCGTGCAGCGGCGAGCATCGCCATTCCGATTTCGAGAAGATCAAGGTCCTCGGCCACGGAAACGACGGAACTGTCTACCAGGTCCGCCACCGCCGCACCGGATCCATCTACGCGCTGAAGACGCTAGCCGCCGACGATTCCATCAGTCGCCGACAGATCCACCGCGAGATCGACGTCCTCCGCAGAACCGATTCCCCCGTCGTGGTCCGATTCCACGGCGTCATTTCCAGCGCATCCGGCGATGTCTCCGTCCTCCTCGAGTACATGGATGCTGGATCCCTCGAGTCACTGCTTCTGGCGGGGAACCGCCGCCCCTTCCCCGAAGCCGCCATTGCCGGAATCGCCCGTCGGGTCCTCCTCGGCCTCTCCTACCTACACTCGCAACAGATAGTCCACCGCGACATCAAGCCCAGCAACCTCCTCGTCAACACTGCCGGCGAGATCAAGATCGCCGACTTCGGCGTCAGCAAGATCATGCGCCGGTCGCTCGACCCCTGCGTCTCCTACGTCGGTACCTGCGCGTACATGAGCCCCGAGAGGTTCGATCCGGACTCGTACGGCGGCAACTACGACGCCTACGCCGCCGATGTGTGGAGCCTAGGGCTCACCGTTCTCGAGCTCCATTTAGGCCACTTCCCGCTGCTGCTGCCGGGGCAGCGTCCTGATTGGGCAACCCTGATGTGCGCGATTTGCTTCGGGGAGCCCCCGAAACTGCCGGAGACGGCTTCCGAGGACTTCCGGGATTTCATTGCGCGTTGCCTCCAGAAGGAATCGATCAAGCGGTGGTCGGTGGCGGAGCTCCTTGCCCACCCTTTCGTTGCCTGGGATCAGGAGGAAGCAGATCAGGCGTTCCGTGAGCTCCTCTCACTGCCACCGTGAGCGGCCGCCGGCGTAAAAAGCACTCCGGAATTTTTGTTTGACGGGCCCGGCGTAAGTTGTCGGCCGTTTATTTTCCTCGTCTGATGTTGGATTTAAATTAAATTAATTTAGCATAATATTTAATTATTTTAAAGTTGAAAAGAGCTAAACTTTTTTATTTTAATAAAGTCAAAGTGCAAATATGCAATGTCCAAATGAGGTCGAGCAATTTTTTGGTTGGCGCCAACCACTGATTGGGCTCTTTTACATGTAGCAGCCAACGGTTCGAACGGCGAATAATTTAACCTCGAATCTAATATTTTTTTTTTACAAAATATTTAGATATTTAATTTATTTAAAATATAAGTAGTCAGTGGATTTTTAATATTTTTATGAGTAAATAGCCCTTAAATTTCTCCAAGAGGGCATTTAGTTCATTGTTATTTTGACGTTATGTTATGTAATTTAAATATCATGACAGCTAGATGTCATCTTTTAACTAATAATTTTATAATATAATTAAAGATTATTTATAAATATTATTAAATCAAACAATTACTTCATTTAGATAACATGACATAACATCAAGATAATGTCCCCTAAGTTGATTCTATACAACAATAACTACTATTAAGCCTTAATTACGCTAGATAGGATCGGTTATATGAATTTTTTATTTTCATTACGCTCTATACTTAATAAATTCTTATTTAAATCTAAGGGCTTGTTTGGCAGGCATTGTTGTAAAATTCTCCCAAATTAAATATGGCTACCAAACTGTCATCACAGGTCAAATTACGATCAAGCTATTCCTTTATTTTCTTCCAATTTCTCGAGCAGCGGGCGACAATCGGTCTCTTCTCACCTACCCCCATCCTACCACGCTCTTTCCCATCTCAAAATCATTATTAATAATTTATTTTAAACAAAAATAAAAAATAGCACTTGTTTAAAATTTTTAAATTTTAAAACTATGTAATAATATTTAATTACTAGCACATTACGGGTTAGAATATGTGTTGATGCAAAAAATGCACCACCACAGAGAGAAATGAGACGACGATTTTTACGTGGAAACCCGAGTGTCCGGGGGAAAAATCACGACGCCGTCCAGGCGATTTGAATCCACTAATTCCATCTCCCCTTACAAAGCTTGAGGGTCTCTCATGGGAGACCAAAAGAGTACAAGAGAGAGAGAGGGAGGAGAAAGAGTGGCCTCCTTTGAGAGAGCCTGAGTCCCCTTTTTATAGCCTGGGGAAGAGGGGGTACAATAGGTAGTCTGTCACATCTGACACCTACTTGTTGAACCTCCTACTTTTGATGAATACAATTAATTTAGCATTATGGACTAATCATCTTACTAAGTGTGCTTTCAGGTCATTTATATTATGATTAAGGTGAAAGTCCAAGTTCAAGTTCAAGAAAAGAAGTTTATTACTTGGTTCTTATTTTTTTTTTTTTTCTAGGACTTAATTGTAAGCATGCATATTTTTGCCAAGAATTTAACTTGTACTCAATCTTAGTTAGCCTAAGGTCTATCCATTTTTTGTTAATCCTTGCTGAAAATTTCATCTCCTTGAACTGCAGGAAAAATCGGTCGATTTCCAAAATCGACCGGATCTCTCTGGACTGGCCCAAACTCAGCTGCCTAGCTGACCGTTTGGCCTATCCAAATTCCCAAAAATTGAGAATATCTTATGTCCACTGTCTTGTTTATTGCAGCCCACCTTTTAAATATATTTTAATTTGGAACATCTCTCAAAAATTATTTATTCACTCTTTGTTCATTTTTAAAATAGAAAATATTTGCACTTCCCATTTCACTTTGTCATTTCAGCAGTCCTTGAGTGTTATGCTGAATGTGTTGTCCACCTAAACTCATTAAACTAATTTTAATCTATCTCAGGTGGCACCTTCTCCTCATTTTAACTCTTGGGTGAAAACTTGGGTGTTTTTAGCCACTTTTTTAATTTATTCTTTTTGCTAAAAATAAAACCCTTTAGCATGCTTGTTTATGGGAAAGGGACAAACTTTTATTCTATATTTATTCTTCAGCATTCTTTCCCAGATTTAATCTTTTATATTTTCCTCATTTCAAATTTGGTTGAACTTAATCATTATCTTAAGTTTTAAAATCTGCTGTACCATTTTTGCCTCCAACGGTCCAAAGGATATTTCATCATCCAGAAATATCTGAAATGCCCTCTGCCAGCTGTTTTTCCATTGGTCCACTTGTATGACATGTCAAAATGCTTGTCTACAATTGGCTAACTCAATCAAAGGGCAAATGTATCAAGCTTCTTGCTTACCACCTGCTGTAAGTAAATAAAAGCATTCATTTCCTGCTGTTCTGTTTACTTCTTTCTGCCCGAAAATCTTTCAGCCCTCCTTCAAGCTTCTACTTGCAATCAAATCTTCTCAAGGAGAAACAAAAGAAGAAAGAGTGCTGCGTTTTTTCACTGCTCTGAAAGCCAAGATCAGTAATTCCTATTGTTTACATTTCTTCTTGGTTTTTCGGTTTTATCACATCTTTCAGATTTTCATAACTGAGCCTTCACTGTTTTGTTTCTGTTGGAATTTAAAAGCAAGACTGTTAGCTAATAGTTTCATCTCTTAAAGCTTACTTTTTTTTGAATATTTTGAGATACCTTCTTCTTTTCTTTTACCCCAAGATTACAGAAATTAATCTTGGACTTCTACGAGTTTTTACCCTTGGCAAAGTTGTTGTATGTATAGAGCTCTTCACTGTAAATTTCTTTTTGTGCTTAAGTTGTAATTGAGCTAGCAAAGCTAGCAAAAACTTGTACTCTTTTGTATTTTTCTCTGGAATTATTTTTATAGGTTTGCTCGGCTTTGGTACCTGTAAAAAGTCGTGGTGTGTAGGTTTTCTTGGCTTTGGTTCCTGTAAAAAGCCATAGGATTGTATCGGGTTTTTTCGGCTTTAGTTCCCGTAAAAAGCCGGGGTGATTTAGTGGAATTCCCATTTGAGGAGCGTGGGGAGTTGTAATATCCTGACATTTTGAAATCAAAAGAAATTGAAATATAAATTGTTTTGAGGTTTAAAAATTAAAACTGATTTGGATTTAAAATGAGAATTTTGGACCTGAAAATAATGATTTTGGACCAATTTACGAGAAGTTGGAAACAGGGAGACCAAATTGTTATTGTGCCAAATTGGATAAGGCAGCCGCTGGCCCCCTTTTCTCCGCCCCTCCCGCACGACGCGTGACACACGCGTGGCAGCCAGGTTTTCTCCCTCTCTCCCTCTCGGTCTCTTTCTTCCGTTCGATGTCATGCCCCTCGTCGCGTCGTTTTCGCCGAGCGCAGGACAACGGGAGCAGCGCAGCGGAAGCTGCCGCAGGAAGAAGAAGAAGAAGAGGAGAAAGAGAGGAAGAAGAAGAAAGGAAGAGGAAGGAGAGGGAAAGCTATTCAGGATTTCTAAGCTTTGATCGGTAGGTAATCCTGTCCTTAAAGTTAATATTGATATATTATTGCTTGTGAAATTGAATGAATGTTGTGAGGATTTAAGAATTATATTTATATGTGATATTTTTTGTTTGTTAGTATTCTGTATATTGTGTAAGAAAATTAACAGATGGATTTTAAGTCCTACTGTTTATTGGTGTTTGATCTATGAAGTGGATTTATGTTTTCTTTTATGGAAAAATTGAGGAAATTATTAAGGTTGATCCTTATATATGAGATATGTGAAGAAATGAATGGATGAGACTTAGGGATGGTATCTTTTCTGTTAGAATTATCTGGATTGTATTTCTTAAGATGATATTGCTTCTGTGAATGTTATGTGAATATATATCATAATTGTTATTATGTCATGTATGCTGGGTATGCTGTTATCTTAAGTGAAATTAATGATAAGATAAATTATGATAAATCAATACATTTGATATTATGCTGACAAGATTAATGATATGACATGTTAATATTGCACATTGAGTTGATATTTGCATTCATGATTTTTAATGCGATGATGATTAAAGACAGGTTTCTCACAAGCGGTCACACATGCCAGCTCGAGCTGATATTGACGCGACGGCGTCCAATGCCCTTTGTGGGCTGATGAGAAATGATTGTGGCATTTGAGGTGATTGGTTGAGAAATCTGGGGCCCAGAGATATAATAATAATAAGTAAAAATGATTATGATATGATATTGATATTAAAGGTTAATATTTTGAAGACTATCAAGAGTTTATTGCATATTGAATTGTTGTTGTGGAAATTGATTTTATTGTTGTATTCATTCTTGATTATTGTTATTTTGGATATTGTTTTATCTACTGAGTTTGTTCTAACAAACTCCTGCCATTTTTGGTGGCAGGTCCTGCACTAGAAAGATCACGGGACAAGGGAAAAGATATTAAAGGTATTTCTGAATTGTGATATTTAAGAATTTGAAGTTGAGAATAATAATAATAACTAGAAAGAATATTAGAATTTGAAGTTGAGAATAATAATAATAACTAGAAAGAATATTACTTTTCTGGCGTCCGGGTAACCGGGTCGTCACAATTGGTATCAGAGCAGTTGCGATCTTATGTGGAGGATGTGGGTAGATATAGTAGATTACACTCACTAATCACTATGTATGAGAGTTTTGGATATTAGAAAGATTGTGTATAATTCAGAAAAATATCTTTTTGGAAGTTGAAACAATATTTTACTAACAGTTTCTGTAATTGATGAATTAGGAATAGAAGACAATTTTGAGATGACGGATAAAGATTTAATGCAGATAGAGAAATATAAGACCAAATTTGAAGACAGAATCCGACAGGAAGGAAGGGACAAGTTGGCTGAGAATGAGAAGTGCCGACTGTATATTGAAGGTCTACCAGCATCAATGCAGAATATATTAAAAGCACAGCAGGATACAGAGTTTGATAAGTTAGTTGAAGATTCAGAGATTATAGCATCAAACTTGCTTGTATGTAAAGCAAGAGAATTACTTAGAAGTGGAAGAGTGATAATTAAGATGTAATATGTAATGTTTGTGTTAATTTGTACTTTACACAAATGAGTATAAATGATGTGACTGAGTGAGATTTTGATTGTACAAATAATTATGATTATTGCTGTAATGATATTTTCTATTGCCTGGAACTGGTGTTTCTTGTTCTGTTTATGTCATTGTTCTTGATTAAGGTAGATGATTTGATAATTTGCCAAGTTTGAAGGTTTTTCTCAGGATGTGTAAACAATCTGCTGAATTTGGAGATAGTTGTATATGTTCCATTTCTCCAGTTTTGAGGTATGGAAGATGTTAGAATTTTGTATTTATGTGTTGATATAAGAGGTGATCGAGATATACAGTGTAATAAAAATCCGTGGTTATAAATTTCGAGGACGAAATTTTTATAAGGAGGGGAGAATTGTAATATCCTGACATTTTGAAGTCAAAAGAAATTGAAATATAAATTATTTTGAGGTTTAAAAATTAAAACTGATTTGGATTTAAAATGAAAATTTTGGACCTGAAAATAATGATTTTGGACCTATTTACGAGAAGTTGGAAACAGGGAGACCAAATTGTTATTGTGCCAAATTGGATAAGGCAGCCGCTGGCCCCCTTTTCTCCGCCCCTCCCGCACGATGCGTGACACACGCGTGGCAGCCGGGTTTTCTCCCTCTCTCCCTCTCGGTCTCTTTCTTCCGTTCGATGTCGTGCCCCTCGTCGCGTCGTTTTCGCCGAGCGCAGGACAACGGGAGCAGCGCAGCGGAAGCTGCCGCAGGAAGAAGAAGAAGAAGAGGAGAAAGAGAGGAAGAAGAAGAAAGGAAGAGGAAGGAGAGGGAAAGCTATTCAGGATTTCTAAGCTTTGATCGGTAGGTAATCCTGTCCCTAAAGTTAATATTGATATATTATTGCTTGTGAAATTGAATGAATGTTGTGAGGATTTAAGAATTATGTTTATATGTGATGTTTTCTGTTTGTTAGTATTCTGTATATTGTGTAAGAAAATTAACGGATGGATTTTAAGTCCTACTGTTTATTGGTGTTTGATCTATGAAGTGGATTTATGTTTTCTTTTATGGAGAAATTGAGGAAATTATTAAGGTTGATCCTTATATATGAGATATGTGAAGAATGAATGGATGAGACTTAGGGATGATATCTTTTCTGTTAGAATTATCTGGATTGTATTTCTTAAGATGATATTGCTTCTGTGAATATTATGTGAATATATATCATAATTGTTATTATGTCATGTATGCTGGGTATGCTGTTATCTTAACTGAAATTAATAATAAGATAAATTATGATAAATCAATACATTTGATATTATGCTGACAAGATTAATGATATGACATATTAATATTGCACATTGAGTTGATATTTGCATTCATGATTTTTAATGCGATGATGATTAAAGACAGGTTTCTCACAAGCGGTCACACATGCCAGCTCGAGCTGATATTGACGCGACGGCGTCCAATGCCCTTTGTGGGCTGATGAGAAATGATTGTGGCATTTGAGGTGATTGGTTGAGAAACCTGGGGCCCAGAGATATAATAATAATAAGTAAAAATGATTATGATATGATATTGATATTAAAGGTTAATATTTTGAAGACTATCAAGAGTTTATTGCATATTGAATTGTTGTTATGGAAATTGATTTTATTGTTGTATTCATTCTTGATTATTGTTATTTTGGATATTATTTTATCTACTGAGTTTGTTCTAACAAACTCCTGCCATTTTTGGTGGCAGGTCCTGCACTAGAAAGATCACGGGACAAGGGAAAAGATATTAAAGGTATTTCTGAATTGTGATATTTAAGAATTTGAAGTTGAGAATAATAATAATAACTAGAAAGAATATTAGAATTTGAAGTTGAGAATAATAATAATAACTAGAAAGAATATTACTTTTCTGGCGTCCGGGTAACCGGGTCGTCACAGGAGTGGACTAGGCGGTAAGCCGAACCATTATAAATTTGTTGTGTTCCTTTTTTCTTGCTCCTAATTCCTTTGGATCAAAGTGATATATCATATCTAAATCTAGATACTTTAAAGTTATACAAAACCTAAAACATTTTTATTAAAAACTGAAATATGAATAGTAAACTCTAAA
>JAEMOT010000829.1:314218-384391 GCA_019297695.1 Apostasia ramifera
CTTCTTTCTTGGATTGCAAATAAAGCAACTTCCTGAAGGGATCTTCATCTGTCAAAGCAAATACATAAAAGAACTTCTCAAAAAGTTTGGAATGGATAACATGAAATAAATTGGAACTCCAATGAGTTCATCTACCAAGCTTGACAAAGATGAGAAAGGTAAAAAGGTAGATGAAAAATTATATAGAGGTATGATTAGTTCTCTTTTATATCTTACAGCAAGTCGCCCTGATATTGTCTTTAGTGTATGTATGTGTGCTCGATTTTAATCTAATCCTAAAGAATCTCATTTGGTAGCAGTTAAGAGAATTTTTAGATATTTAGTTGGCACACACTCACTAGGCCTATGATATCCCAAAGGCACTACACCAAATCTAATAGAATTTTCCGACGCCGACTTTGCCGGGTGCAAAGTTGACCGGAAAAGTACATCTGGCACTTGTCAATTCTTTGGCAATGCTCTTGTATCATGGTCTAGTCGAAAGCAGAACTCTATTGCCTTATCGACTGCAGAAGCATAATATATTGCCACAAGTAGTTGTTGTGCACAACTTCTTTGGTTAAAACAACAACTAGTTGATTATGGCATTATTCTAGATCAAATTCCTATTAGATGCGACAATACGAGTACTATTTGCTCAACGAAAAATCTGATTCAGCACTCACATATTAAACACAGAAATTCGCCATCATTTCATTAGAGATCATGTAGAAAAAGGTGAAATTATTCTAGAATATGTTTCCACTGATTTTCAACTTGCAGATATCTTTACCAAGCCTTTGCATGAAGATAGGTTCAATTTCATAATTAGAGAGATTGGTATGTTGGAAGGAATTAGCTTGTAATGTCTTGCCATAAAATTGAATGTTTTTTTTTTTGCACAACATTTCACCTTCTTTGAAATGTGTTTATTCATATATAAATTTTATTTCTAAATAACTTAAAAATATATTATTGCCAACTTTCTATTCTCACCTCCTTAATTTTGATCATTCATTTTCAGAAATCTTGCTTATTGCTTGTGTCCTCAACAACCGTGAAATTTGGTCGATTTTGAAAATCGACCGGATCTCTCGGGTTGGTGATTTTCTGGGTTACCCGAGAAAATCGGCTGATTGTCAAAATCGACCGGTTCTCTCTAGAAAATTAGCCCGTCGAGTCTGCGCGACCCGCCCATTCTTTCCAGTGGGTCAACCTAATAACCCATCTCAGTATTCAAACGGCGCGCTTGGGAAGCGAACTATAGCAATTTTTTATCTGCCCCTCGCGTTTCTCTTTCCAACCCTCGCCTTCTCGCCGAAAACCCTAACTTCTTTTCAGCGCTCCTCCACCATCTTCCTCTCTCTTTCTTTTTTCACCTCAACCCTATTCAGAAATGGCTCGCAGCAAAAGGAAAGCTCCGCCTCCTTCCTCTTCCTCCTCTGCAACTGAAGATGATCAATCACATGAGGAGATGCTGCCTACTGAAGAGGAAGCTCCATCTAAAGAGCAGATTTCAGGGAAGAGTGAGTCATCAGAAAATGAAGGCGTTGGCTCCTCTTCTTCCTCTGCTAAATCTAGCAAGGAAGACAGACTCAGAACCCTTGCCACCATTGCCATTGACTCAACTCCACCTCGTCCTGGCTTTAAGAAGAAGGCACTAGTGGTCAGAACCCATCTCTCCTCTGCTATACCCTCATCTTCTGCTGGTCCTTCTTCCTCTGCCCAGTCTCTACCTGCTGTGAAGAATGAAGCAGTAAAATTGAAGAAGCCCTCTGTCGTCAAACCAAAGAATGCTGCAGAACCTAAGAATCCTGCAGGAGAACTAAAGAAATCTGCAGCCAAGCCTAAGACTGCTGTAGTGGAGGCAAAGAAATCAACCACAAAAGTGGAGAAGCCTACAATTGAAACAGGTTTCTGAAGAAGAAGAAAAACCGAAGACCTCAAGAAGGAAAGATAAAGAACCAGTTGATCAATCAATTCCTTTACCCAAGTCTCATCAGTCCTACATCAAGAAATTCATGAAGGCAGTCAAGGATACCCCTATTCTGAATGTCAGACCTATCAAAAGGGAAGGGGTCTCTTCTTTCATCAACCAAGTCAATGATAGGCATGGTTGGGAAAAGTGGTTATCCTGTTTTCGCCCCTATTATCCAGATATTGTGAAATTCTTTTATGCCAACCTAGAGATTGATTTAGAGGCTAGGACTCTTACCTCTTCTATTCTAAACATCCCTATTAAAATTACAGCTCAGGACCTCATCAGCCACTATGGTTTTCTTATCCCTGATGACCCCATTACTCTAGAAAACCTCAAGGTTGATCCCAGCACTTTTCTGGATGTTGAAACTATTCTGGGTTATAGTCCTGAATATAATCCACCTGGAGTCAAGAAGCATGTGGCTAGAAAGATCAAATATTTAGCTTCTTGTAGTGATCAGGCCAAAATACTTGAAAGAATACTACAAGAATGGTTCCTTCAGATTCATGGCAACAAAGATGAGTGGACTAACATGCATCAAACTGCAGTCTACCATCTGCTTCAAGGAAGAACTCTAGACACCATAGGGATTATCTTCCATAGCCTAGAAAACTGTCGCAATATTGCTCAAAAGAGCAAATATATGCAAAGATTTCACTATGGCAATATCATTTGTGACTTTCTTTCCATTCATCATGATGTCAAACTGTCCGGCTTTGTCAAAGGAGCCAGATATTATGGCTTTTCCCAAGACAGCTTCAAGCTACACCAACCCAAGCCTTCCTTCCAAAATGTTGCTGCCAATGCAGAACAAAGAGCCCCAACATCTCCTTCTTCCTCCTCTCACAAATCTGCCCAACCTTCTACTTCATCTCCCTTTACATCCCAGTTTGCTAAATTCATTACTGACTCAATTGAGACTATTGGAGAGCTAACTGAATCCAATAGCCAAAATCTCCTTAGCCTCCATGCTTATATGGATACTCTCAGTAGTTCCACTGCTCAAATTGCTAAGCTTGCAAGCTACAACAGTGAATTGCTTGAGCAGTTAAATTAAAAAGTTGATCACTTAGCTGAAAAGCTAATCCCCTCTTCTTCTGGCAAGAAATAATGGTTTGAGTTATTTATGTAATGAGTATATGGATAAACTCTTAATATTCTCAGTGTTTCTTTTCTGTTTTATGTTATTAAGACTGAATATTGTAAGAACATCAAATGCTTTTTCTCCATTTTTTTTGATGATGCCAAAGGGGGAGAAAAGAACATATTGTTATGTGATAATATTTCTGTCATGTTAACATTGTTATGTGATAATATTTATAATATTTCTGTCATGTTAATATTGTTATGTGATAATATTTCTGTCATGTTAACATTTTATGCTCTGATATGTGATATTCTACTCTGATTTGCAATGTTTATTTACATCTTTGTTTGTGTGCTATAATTGAGGAGGAGCATGCCATAATGTGTATTTTTTTCTTATGTCTCTTTCTCATATCTCTATTCAATCTGTTAGTGTTTTGCTAAGGGGGAGCAACTAATTTTGCATATCTCTTTTATTTTCTTTAGCACACTAAATTAATTGTCATCATCAAAAAGGGGGAGATTGTTGAACCTCCTAATTTTGATGAATATAATTAATTTAGCATTATGGACTAATCATCTTACTAAGTGTGCTTTCAGGTCATTTATATTATGATTAAGGTGAAAGTCCAAGTTCAAGTTCAAGAAAAGAAGTTTATTACTTGGTTCTTATTTATTTTCTTTTCTAGGACTTAATTGTAAGTATGCATATTGTTGCCAAGGATTTAACTTGTACTCAATCTTAGTTAGCCTAAGGTCTATCCATTCTATGTTAATCCTTGCTGAAAATTTCATCTCCTTGAGCTGCAGGAAAAACCGGTCGATTTCCAAAATCGACGGGATCTCTCTGGACTGGCCCAAACTCAGCTGCCTAGCTGACCGTTTGGCCTATCCAAAATCCCAAAAATTGAGAATATCCTATGTCCCCTGTCTTGTTTATTGCAGCCCACCTTTTAAATATATTTGAATTTGGAACATCTCTCAAAAACTATTTATTCACTCTTTGTTCATTTTTTAAATAGAAAATATTTGCACTTCCCATTTCACTTTGTCATTTCAGCAGTCCTTGAGTGTTATGCTGAATGTATTGTCCACCTAAACTCATTAAACTAGTTTTAATCTATCTCAGGTGGCACCTTCTCCTCATTTTAACTCTTGGGTGAAAACTTGAGTGTTTTTAGCCACTTTTTTAATTTATTTCTTTTGCTAAAAACAAAACCCTTTAGCATGCTTGTTTATGGGAAATGGACAAACCTTTATTCTATGTTTATTCTTCAGCATTCTTTCTCAGATTTAATCTTTTATATTTTCCTCATTTCAAACTTGGTTGAACTTAATCATTATCTTAAGTTTTAAAATCTGCTGTACCATTTTTGCCTCCAACGGTCCAAAGGACATTTCATCATCCAGAAATATCTGAAATGCCCTCTGCCAGCTGTTTTCCCATTGGTCCACTTGTATGACATGTCAAAATGCTTGTCTACAATTGGCTAACTCAATCAAAAGGCAAATGTATCAAGCTTAGGCGAGGGGCCGCCGTTGGGCTGCTCTTAGGCGAGGGGCCGCCGTTGGGCTGCTGTTCGGCGAGGGGCCGCCGTTGGGCTGCTCTTAGGCGAGGGGCTGCCGTTCGGCTGCTCTTAGGCGAGGGGCCGCCGTTGGGCTGCTCTTAGGCGAGGGGCTGCCGTTGAGCAGCTGTTAGGCGATGGGTGTTTAGAGAAGGTTCTAACAATATGTATGATTTAGTTATACTAAATTCTTCCCATTTCATAATGGCCAAGGTGGGCTGCAAGTTACGGATACAATTATAGGACCCATATTTATTCTATTAAGAGTGAATCGAGATAGTTAGATGAGTATGAATATAAATTATCATCCCTATTCTCTGTTGATTCTTTCTTACTCCTATTCATTATTTAATTTATAAAGATCCTAATTAAATCTTAATTAATTTTTTTATTTATTCATTTTTTCTATTATTTTAAGATAAATATATTATTTTGAAATTAAAAAATATCAGACTACATACTAAGGGGCATTTGATTCAATATTATCTTGATATTATGTTATATTATATATATAAAAAAATTAATTGTTTGGTTTAATAACATTTATAAATAATCTTCTATTAAATTACAAAATTATTAATAAAAAAATAACATTTAGATTACATAATATAACATCAAAATAACAACAAACCAAATACCTCCTAAGTATTTTAATTTTTTATATATTTTTATTTATAATAACTCACCAATTTTACTATAATGTTACAAGTAAATTGGCTCCGGTCCTATGGTCACTTGAGCGCTTCAAATAAGTTCTCAAATTTTAAATTATTTTATATGAATACATGTTTTTGAACTCTAGCTCCACTTTTATTTTAGTCTTTTAAATAATTAAAAGTCAAAAATATCCGTCCTCTCTCCTATGGCATAGCCGCCAGACCTGAGCGCGAGGGCCGGCATGCACACATGCGGAATGCTATCGTGCAAGTAAATGATTGCAATATTGCTGCAACCACGCGTGGCCCATGAGCACGTGTAGGTCGAGCAGAGTCTGCATTAGGGCTAGCAATTTTATTCGAAAGTCGAAAATCGCTCGATAAAAAACTAGACTAGAAATCAATTTTAGTCATTTCGAGTCGAGTTTCGAGCTATTTCAGTGTACTCGAAATTATTTCGAGTCGATTTCGAGTTTGGCTTGACTCGTTCGAAAAAAAATCGAGCTGCCTTTACTCGAAATGAGTGGCACAGTCGTGTGATTTATTTTTTTCGTTTCACCTCTCGCCTGTCTGCTAGCACGCAGACAAGACGTGCGCAGTGCGCACTGCTCAACGTCCTCAAAAGTCTAGTTTTAAGCCTTTCACGCGTGCAAGATAGAGAAAGAGCTGCGCTTTCCAAAGACGCAGAGGTCCTCAGCCACATATATCGAGCGTTAGGCCGGCGTCGCCTTGGGAACTTACGGCTTTAGGTTTCCAAGCTTTCGCGAGTCGCGACCAACTGACGAGTCGACAGCGAAGGCGACAGCGAAGGCAAAGGCGACGGCGACGACGAAGGCGACGGCGAAGGCGATTGCGAAGGTATTAGGGTATGAGATGACACTTTTGTTTATTGGCAAATAAACATTACTATTTTAGGAAGTGAATCAAGTGATAATGATGGATGGTTCTTTTTAATTGAAGATTTTATTTAAAGCAAAATATTGTAAATTGATAATTTTGTTAATTTTTTGTTTGTAAATGTAAATTTGTAATTTTGCAAATGTAAATGTAAATATATTTTTTTATTTATTAGAAATTTTTAAATGTGTTTTTTTTATTATGTAATTTAAATTTATCCAAAAACTGAAATCGATTCGAAATCGACTCGAACTCGAGTTAAATTGAGTCGAGCTGTCTCGACTCGAAATGATTTGAGTTCGAGTCGATTTCGAGTCTTGTTGAAATCGAAATTTTTGAGTTCGAGTATACTGAGACTTGCTCGAACTCGACTCGATGCCACCCCTAGTCTGCATGCAAGAAGGCCACCATGCACGGCTAGCTTGCGAGCATGGGTGCACTGCGATCGTCCATAGCCCTGCACGCAAATTTACTTAAAATATATATATATATATATATATATATATCCCGAGCTTTATCATCATCGCATTCAAATTATTAGCAATCGAGATGTTAGAATTAAAATTCTCTTATTTCAATTAATCTACTAAATTTTTTTTATTTGTCTATAATAACAAAAAAATAAAATAAAATAAAAATCATTGTTAAAAGTTATTTGACAACAACTTTAACAAAAAAAAAACAACTTTAACAAAAATTTCAATTTTAATTTTTCACAGTAAAATAGTAAGTTGAATTAATAAGAGTAATGATTTTATTGTAAAATAATAGGATAAATTAATATGGGTTAATGATTTAATTTTCCTTTGAATATTTATTATCATTTGGTTAGTAATTAAAAGTCACCAAAATTCTTTCAAAATTATTTTTATTAATATTTTATATTTATTTTACATTATATATAAATTTAAATATTAAAAAATAATTTTATTTCACATATTATATAAATCTCAACTTTAAATATAATTCTATTTCACATCTTATATATAATTTTATAAAAAATTAATTTCATTTTACATCTATTATAATCTTCAATAATTACTTTATATTATGATAATAAAATAATTTTTATTTCAAAAAAAATTAAATTTTTCGAAAATATATTTCAACTAAATAAGACCTAATTTCCACAATACCTAATTGAAGACTGCAAAAATTCTATAAAGAAAGCAGCAAAAAGAAATTGTAATTTTTTATAAAATCTAATAAATATTTTATTCAGATATTAAATTAAATTTATAATCAGAGTTTGACAAAGTTTTTTCAAATAAGTATGCAGTATTTTAATAAATATACGTAATATTTTTATGAACTTACGAGGTATTTTTATGAATTTACAAAAAAATTAAATAACTTACAAAATATTTTTATGAATATACGTCCTTTTATTAAAATGCAGAAATTTAAAAAAAATGATATTATTTTTAGCTAATTTACGTATGAAATTATTATAAGATAAATTGAAATATTAATATATATAAATCATTACAGATTATAATAATTTTTAAAAATATTTTTTAAATATCAATATATATAAATTAAATTGTAACAAGTCATTTATGTTAACATTGTAAAATTTTTTTAATTTATTATAAGAAAATTTGAAAATTAAAAGTATTTAGCATTCAGTTAGATTTTTTTATTTTTAAATGTAAATAAATTTATGTGAAAATGTAATAATAAAAAGTAAGTAAAAATAATTTAAAAAAATTTATTTTATTATTATTAATTTTTTTAAAATTAGTAATATTTTTTGTTCTCATTTTGCTCTTTCGACCGCACAAAAACAAGTGTTTAATTTTAGGGATATTTACATAATAGACACAGAACTTAGGCTAATTTACGAATTTCACTTTAAATATCAAAATATTACAAATATCACATCTAAAATAACTATTTTTTTATTTTTCATATCCTACAGTAAATTCTATCAGAATATTTAACCATAGTTAAATCTCAGAAAGATCTGATGCTCGCTCGTAATGTAAATAGCAGAGTGATGCTCTCGTGAATACGTTGTCGCCTCGCGATAATACGCTGCTGCTAGCATGAATATGCTACCTCCAGAACTAATGCAACTCTGCGATACTCTAACATGAAGGTCGATGGTTAAACGATGCGATCAATGACTGAAATTTTATTGAAATTTAACTATGGTTAAATTTTCTGATAGAATTTACGCAGGATATGAAAATTAAAAAAATAACTGTTTTATATGTAATATTTGTAATATTTTGAGATTTATGATAAAATTTATAAATTATTCTAATTTCTGTGTCTATCATTTAAATATTCCTTAATCTTTTCATCAAGAAAGTGTCAAATTTTAGTTAATTGCGTAACATATGACGTGTTAAAGGTGGCCTGCTTGAATAATTTAGAATGAAAAAGCACAATTACATATAAATAATTATAAAAAATTTTATTTATATATTAGTGACTCTAAAATAATATTATATTAGTATAAAATATAAAAATTATATAAAAATACTGTTAAATGATATAAAAAAACAATTTTACTATATACTTTTTCTGAACATATGTAAAATAATAAAATCATAAAATGATGCGTAAATTCTTAAAAACAAATCATGCATGAATTGGATTCGAAATTCAATTTAATTAAATATCTAAATGATTTTATTATTCATCAATCCGTTTTATTTATTTATCTGATACATTTATAAATAAATAAATTGAATAAAAATTATTATTAACTCGAAATTTGATAAATTTATGTAGTTTAATTTGTATTTCATATATGTATATATTATAGTTAATATTTTTTTTAATGGAGACTTAAATAGAGAATGCCATTATAATTAATTGCTCAAAAATTCTTATAAATCATATTAATAGATTATGATATATAGTGCGCTTATTTTATAATTTATTTTTATAAATTTTTATTTTATAATATGTATTATAAATACTAATTATTATAGTAAAATACTTAATTAATTCATAAAAAAATAATAATTTTTATTTTATTTTCAATAAATTTAATATTATTGTAGATTTGACTATAAAAATACTTCAAATAATTTTTATTATAAATGAATCAAACTTGAAAACTTGAGTTTTGTTTCAATCCGATTTTAAACCCAGAAGGATCCGAATCAACCATAACCCGATTTAATATATAATCCGATTTTATATGTATGAATTCAATATCGAGTTAGAGTCTGCTTAACTCGAATCTGATTTATTTAACATGTCAAGCAGTTAACACGTAACTTCAAACTATTTTTTTACATTCCATCTTAATATATATATATATATATTAATTTTGCTAAGTTTATTATATTTGATTGGATTTCATCTTATTTATTTTGAATATTTGAAAATCAATTTTAGTTGTTAAATGCATAAAAATAATATAAAATTATTAAGAGGGTATTCAGTTTATTGTTATCTTGGTATTATGTCATATAATTTAGATATCATAATATCTAGATATCATTTTTTAGGCCTCGTTTGGTTTAAACTTTTTTTTGATAAGAGAAAAAATATTTTATTTTTTAAATTTAATGAGAAAAAAATTTATTTTAATATTAAAAAATATGTAAAATATGAAATACTTTTAATTCTTATATTCGTACTTGTGTTAGTTGTGAAATAAAGTTAATTTTTATAGTTAAAATTTGTGTTGAGCAAAAAAAATTACCTCGAACCAAACAAGGCCTTAATTGATAATTCTGTACTTTTATATAAAGTTATTTATAAATGTGATTAAACTAAACAATTATTTTCTCTTCCACTCGAGTTCTGTGCACTTCTTTAAGTACGTAGACACATTTAATTGCAAAAAGATGTGACTCATAGACGAGCATAAAATTAGTGATGTTCTTCGTGCTCAAAAGAAAAGGAATTTATTTTAGTGCCAAGTGATTTTAGATTTGAATTAGGGTTGTTAACGAGTCGAGTTCAAGTTAATTCACTTTAATTCAAATTCCAATTTTTTAAGCTCAAGTGGAGTTTGCCTTAAGTCAATTATTGAGTTAAATCTACTCTTATTTTTACTATTATTTTAAAATTTATATATTTATTTAACATATATTTTATATTATTATAATATTTTAATAAAATTTATTTATATAATGTATATTTTTTACATTAGTGTTTCCAATATATAACTCTTTAAATATATATTATATGTAAAACATCTTAAATATAAATTAAAAAATATAAATACATTCCAAAATATAAATTAAAGTAATTATAATTTCAATTAATTTTAATTCGACTGACCTAACTTCGATTTTTGAGTGAAAATCTAGTTAAATTTATATCGAGTAAAATATAAATAAATTTTAAGCAAATTAATGGCCAGCATACCTCATATAACTCTATAGGAAATTTGCTAGAAGTCAAAAATATTTCTTTCACAAAAAACAGTCAAAAATACTTATTATATAAAATTATTTATTGTTATATAAACATTAAAACTGCATATATAATGTTATATATATATATACATAAAATATATAAAAGAGAAATTAAGGTTATTTGTGAAATTGAATGAATAATTGAAAGAGTAAATATAAAGCTTGCCCATCCAGGGAATCGAATCATCGAAAATTTAGGTAAGAAAAGAGAAAATATTTTATTTTATAGAATTGATAGAAAAAAAATTTATTTTAATATTGAGAGATGTGTTGGATGTGAAATAAAGTTAATTTTAAAGTTGAAATTTGTGTTGGATGTGAAATAAAGTTGATTTTTAAGGTTGAAATTTGTATCGGATGTGAAATAAAGTTAATTTTTAAAATTTATAATAAAAATAAAATATTATTATTTAAATTTTTAACCTATTTTTGGGACTTTCTCAAACATGCCCTTAGATTATTGGAGGATAAACAACACATATACATGTTTATTAATAATTATGAATTAGTGAATCTGTGAGTGCTTTTGATAAAAAAAAAAGGGATAATTACCTACGTGCCACACAATTTAGTTTTATTTATGCTTTACCTATTCATTCTTAGTTAATTACGCTATGCATACTCAAAACATTATAAAATCTTAATTACATATATATATTTTAACTTATTTTTATTATAATGAGTAATCATAATTTTTCAATAACCTAACTATAATTAAATTATAAAAAATCTAAGCCGTTCATCATATTATTTTAAGGATATTTAAATATATTTTGAGTTAAAATCCTAAAATCTTAATGTTTAGGTGGTGGCAAAGGAAGAAGACATCTGCGACGTGAATTGATTTTAGGACAAATCAGCGCTTTAGTGTGGTATTGAGGAAGAGAAAAATATATATACTATTAAGAATAAAAATATAATTTTAATGATTTACTAACAGAATAATTTTTTTTTTAAATAGATTTTGATTAAGTTTTAACTCAAATGTGTGTATGTAAGATTTTGTAATATTTTGAGTGGGCATAGTGTAATTAATTAAAAATGGATGGTAAGACATAAATAAAATTAAATTATATGATATGTAGGTAATTATAAAAAAAAAGAATAAATGTTTCAGTCATTATTTATTGTCTATAATTTTAATAAAATTCTTAGTGAAATAAAGACTTTTATTAATATGTACTTAATAATTTGATAAAATTCAAGATGTAAAGCCAAAGTAGCTTCCATGCCAATTCCACTGTCCAATTTAGGGGTGATAATATATGACCGAACTTGTGAATTTGATTCGAATTTGACTCGTAAATTTTATATAAACGTCATGAATTTTGACCTATTTATTAAACGGGTCAGATCAGGTTCAGGTTGAGCATTTATCAAAAAATACTTTATAAATGGGTCGGGCTGACCCGCCAACCCTACTCATTTATTAATTGTGTTGGGATTGAGTCATGAATTTTGACCCATTTAATAAATGAATCGGTTCGGATTGAAGCTATTCGAGTCGGGGGATTCAGGTTCGACCCGAACCCGGCCCATTTTTCCCGCCCCTAGTCAAGTTAGCTATGCTATGTCTACTGTCCAATTAATCACAAAAGAGTTCGGGTGATAATTTTATTTGAAATTTGAAAATCGCTCGATAAATAATTAAAACAACTCAACTTATATAGAAAAAGGAGTTACTAGAGAAGACAGAATCCGAACTAATCTTTCCCTTTAAATTCGTGTTCATTAAGTGCTCCTCCTTTTCAATAATTATTTTTAAAAAATACAAACTTAGTCTGAGTATCGGAAGAATCCATTTTGTCAATTTAAATTGTTTAATCCAATAGTCGGGGAACTCTTGATGTATAAAATATGAACATTAGACTTTGATGAATGGTTTGTTATATTCGTATTTCTGAAAATTTACTATCGACTGTGATGCGATTTTTGAATGTAGATCTTGTCCGGCCTCTTATGTGGAGAAAGACAAAAGTGAACCTTGAAACAATACTCGGTCATCTTAAAGATGGATAATCATTGTGTTCAAGTGTTCTTTCGCAATGAGTTCGCCGACATGTTCAATTATTTCAAAATAGTGTTAGTTCAATTGTTTCTAAACACCAATGCCTTTGTTGGTTCTTGAAAATTTTGAAGGATAAAAATTCAAATGATCAATTATTTCTTCGACTGCTTAATCTTGAAGGGTTAGTATTTTAGAAGTTTTCGCCTTCATAGATTCAACAATTGATGACTAGTGAAGGAAGTTCTTCTTTATCTATGATATTATTGTTGATGCAAAAAATATACCATCACAGAGAAATGAGACGACAATTTTTACGTAGAAACCTGAGTGTCCGGGAAAAAAACCACGACGCTGTCCAAGTAATTTGAATCTACTAATCGAATCTCCTCTTACAAAGCTTGATCTCTAAATGGAGACCGAATGAGTACAAGAGGGATAGAGAGAGAGGGGCAGCTCAGCCCGAGAAAAAAAGAGAAATGAAGGGTCCTTAGAGAGAACAATCCCCCCCTTATTTATAGCTTGGAGAGGAGGGGACATAGTAGGTTTAGTCTGCCACATCTGACACCTACTCCTGCAAAGGACAATTAGGGAGTGGGCTCCCATGCTGTCTTAAATGCTGAGTTGACACAGTAGTACGGAAGATACGGTCTTGTGATATCTCTTTGAGCTGCTGTTCAGCAAGGGGCTGCTGTTCAGCAAGGGGCTGCTGTTGAGCTGCTATTCGACAAGGGGTTACTGTTGAGCAGCTGTTCGACAAGGGGCTGCTGTTGAGCAGCTGTTCGACAAGGGGCTGCTGTTGAGCAGCTGTTCGGCAAGGGATGTTAGAGACGAAGGTTCTAACAATTATACACAAGTTAAAGAAGACTTACATTATTGACCTGTAGCCTATAGGATTTTAAGGCTTATATTCTACTGCATCGTGCTCTTATAATTCCAGCAATTGGACTGTTCATGAAGATTCATAAATCTGTGGATGGATACCTTAATGAGGTAGAAGTGAGTATTCAAAAAATCACATTTACTAGCTGGCACGTTTATTTTTTTCTGTCGAATTCGCTTTTTAAATCTTTTTTCTTCTTCTACTCAAGTCTTCATCACCCTCAAAATAATTAATTGAAGTAAAAGGCATACTAATTAAGGCAAGCAAGACCAAAGTTTTGGCAAACACAGCTTGAGAATTGGAGTTTGATTTCTGTTAAAGAGTAAACCTCAGCTAAGTGATATTTCAACAAATAACACAGGGTTTGTTGAACCGTACTTAGAATATCTCTGTTTAAGTGAAACATTGGTGGTCATTCTATGTTGATGCAAAAAATACACCACAACAGAGACAAATGAGACGACAATTTTTACGTGAAAATTCGAGTATTCGGGGGGAAAACCACGACGCCGTCCAGGCTATTTAAATCCACTAATCGAATCTCCTCTTACAAAGCTTAATCTCTAAATGAAGACCGAATGAGTATAAGAGGGATAGAGAGAAAGGGGCAACTCAGCCCGAGAGAGAAAGAGGAAGGAAGGGTCTTTAGAGAAAGCAATCTCCCCCTTATTTATAGTTTGGAGAGGGGGAGATATAGTAGGTTTAGTCTACCATATCTGACACCTACTCCTGCAAAAGACAATTAGGGAGTGGGCTCCTATGCTGTCTTAAATGCTGAGTTGACACAGTAGTACGGAGGGTACGATCTTATGATATCTCTTTGAGCTGCTTTTAGGCAAGGGGCTGCTGTTGAGTTGCTGTGCGACAAAGGGCTGCTATTGAGCTGTTGTTTGGCAAGGGGCTGCTGTTGATCTGCTGCTCGGCAAAGGGCTGCTGTTGAGCAGCTGTTCGGCAAGGGGTGTTAGGAAAGGTTCTAACACTCTAATTCAGGAAAAGCTATTTGTTCTACTATTAGTTGAGAAGAAATCCCCTTAAAACCTTAGCTGCACTGGATGTAAAGTTCTCAGTGTTGTAAAATCTCAAGTAAATTTTTGGAGTAATACTGACTACATCGTGCTAAGCGGTTATGGAATTGTAGCCATGTTAGTCTCTCTACTGAATTGCCTAGAAGAGTGCTTTCAATCTGGATAGTGACATGCAAGGCAGTCTTGATAATTCATCTTAAGAAACTATTATACTTTCTTCAAACTATTAAAAAGAAAGAAAAGAGTTGAACTTAATGTTTACAGTCTATATTGTGATGCACTACCAGAGTAACCTAGAAAATTAGGAAATCTTTCATTGTGAGGAGGAATTCAGTAATTAAGATCTAAGTAGGGGTATACAATTTTTTGAATTCAATTGTCACTATCGCTAGAAAATAAGAAGAAGAAGAAAAGACAACGGTATTCTCTGTTTCCACCTACAAAGATTCTTAGGTGAATCTTACAAGCCAAGAGTACTATTGATACTAGAAATCTGAGAGGTTTAAAAGAAGGAATTTTTTGTGTGGAAACCGCTTAAGCGGAAAAACCAAGGCGCCAATATACGGCAGCTTCAAGGGATTTCACTAGAGAGAAAATCTTTACAGATAGGAAAGCAGAGTTTCCCTTTAGAGAGAGAGAGTGTGTGAGCGAGTGAGCGAGAGAGTGTCCTCATTTTCTTATTATAGTGAGCGGTCATTTTAGAGGAATGGCTTTAGTCTTTGATATGACACCAATGATGACATTGCGCTTAGAGAGTAAAATCCCTGCTCGTATAAATTTATTGATATATCACTTTTAAAAATGTATGTACGCATAATTCGAATTTTAAATATTAATTAAATATCATTTTTAAGAATGACAAATTTATATTTCTTTTTTTTATTATTTATCTTTTTGCATTATTCATGATAAAATACAGAATCTTAGAAACAGTAAATATATATATATATATATATTTTATAATTAGACTAATTATTTATATGTATGTTTAAACATATGCTGTATACATTCTCATATAATATAGATATAATTTAATATTTAGATACTGTACATATACTTAAAAATATAGAAATCGAAAGAAAAATTCAGATTTGATTCATTTTTAAGCTGGCTCGAAAATGAATCGAAATCGGCTTGAAGTCGATTGAAATCAGCTCGAGCTGGCTTAAAGTCGAACCTAATCGATTTTGAGTCGATTTCGTATTGATTGAAATGTAATTGATCCGATTTCGAGCCGGTATTGAATCCATTTGGATAAGCATCAACTATTAAGTGCCAATTTTATCAAAAAAAAAAAAAATACTAAGTGCCAAGAAGGCCTGATTGGGCATAGAAAACTATGGTCCAATTTGGAGTTATAATGAATATTTTTTTTAATTTCAATATTAAAAAGAATATTTTTTTTTGAACTAATAGAGCATAAAACATTATTTTACAATAACTGTATAAACTCTGGCATTCTCAAGTAATTAATAATATTGGAAGATATTTAAAATTATTTTTTAATAATAACAAAATGAGATCAAATTAAGGGGTAATAAATTATAATAAATTAATTATGAACCTAAAAAGTTCAAAGCATGAGCCTTGGAAGAATTGAAAAGTTGTACGAGAAATATTTTACATTTTTACCCTCGTTTTTAAATATATTATTCTAGGCAAAATATTAAAAATAGGTATCATTAATTAATCAATTTATTAAAAAATTTAAAAAACTCTGCATGGTCAAGTCAACTACTAGACCATTCTTAAATTTAAAAGAATTTTTGAAATTGAATTAGCAGATCGAATTTTAAATTTAATCAATCAGTTAATTAATAATGCTTATTTTTAAAATTTTAACAATGTTTTATCCATATAAAAATTTTTTCCTCATATTTTCTAAAATTATATTTTACCCTTATAAATAGATAATTTTAGATAATTTTAGTATGATTATGTGTTTATTATATAATAAAATTTTAGTATAATTTCTTATATTATATAAAAATATTTAGAAATTGGCTATTTGTAATGTTAGAGATATAAATATGTAAAGACCTTTTAAAATATGATAAAATTCTTTGTAATGTATATTATTCCTTAAAATGAAAGTAACTGGGAGTCTACTTATCATTTTTTATTTTTTGAATTGAATTAATAATTTTAAAAATATTATTATTGAATTGTATATAAAAGCTAATAATTTTTAGATTATTTATATAACATTTGTGTTTCATGAAACATGAATAATCAAATTTTATTAAAGTATTTTGAATTAATTTTAAAAGAAAGAATAAAAAGAGGTCAAAGTTTGACTTCTTATTAGGCGTGAGAAAATAACGGGCCCACTCTCCCCAATTTCTTCTCCCTATTAAACCTGCGGCAAAAGATAGAGGAGAGAGCAGACCGAGAGGGAGAAGCCATGGCTCCACCTTCAGCTTCCACACCGAGGGGTCGCCGCCCTTTCTTGACCGCGGCAGCACTGGCGGCAGCTTTCCTGGCCGCAGCGTTTTCCGGCGTAGAATCGGTCGACTTAGACCTCCAGAACAACTGCAAGGAGACGGTGTGGCCCGGCATCCAGAACACCGGCGGTGGCCTCATCCTCACCGGCACCCGACTCAACCCCGGCGAGGTCTACACCCTCGGCCTCCCCCCCAACTGGTCCGGCCGCATCTGGGGTCGCCAGGGCTGCTCCTTCGACTCATCCGGCAGAGGCCGCTGCACCACCGGCGACTGCGACGGCGTGCTCTACTGCAACGGCCGCGCCCCCATCCCGCCGGTGACCCTTGCCGAGATCAGACTCAACTTCGGCTCGAGATCCGTTGACTTTTACAACGTCAGCGTGGTGAACGGCTATAACATCGGCGTCCTGGTCGAGCCTCAGGGAGGCCGCGGCACCTGCGGCGGCGCGGGCTGCGTGAGCGACATGAACAAGGCGTGCCCGCGGGAGCTGGCGATACTGGGTGGGCCGGGAGGGCGCGTGGTGGCGTGCCGGAGCGCGTGCATGGTGTTCGGGAAGCCGGAGTACTGCTGCACGGGGAAGTTCGGGTCGCCGGAGACGTGCAGGCCGACGGCGTATTCTCGACTTTTTAAGTCGGCGTGCCCGACGGCGTACACGTATGCGTACGACGATTCTACGAATTGGCACACGTGCTCTACTGCGGGTGCCTACGTCGTCACTTTCTGTCCTTACAATCGCTAGATCAGCGCCAGCTGCGCCATTGAGCTGGTTATGATGGATTCTCTGCCCTCGTCAAAGGAGGAGAGATTTTAATAATAATTAAATAAAAGTTTGAATCAAATGCGTCACTTATGTGAAGAATGCTGACTCATACAATCTTTGTTAATTAATTTCATAAGAAAATTACATTCAGGTTTCTAATTTAAGGTATAACATTTGTTACATCTGGATTCACGCCGATACATCTGGAGCGTACACGTGAAGGCCTATGTGACATTAGCGCCATGGGAACTCGACGACAGATAAAGATCGAAAAGCCACATTCAGACGAAAGGCTATTGCCGAAGCGCCCACTACGAACTGTTCGTTTTTAAGAAGTATGGTTCACCTGTTTGATCCTTACGATCCGCATAATCATGATGCGACGACCTAGCAGTTATCATTGGCTTGAAGCTAGAGATGGAGACCATCCTCCTAAAGTGACTCTCTAGTGATCATGAGCTTAGACTATAAAATCTCATTGTAACAAGTAAAAGGGGGTTGGTCAATTGAACTCCTCCATCTCCTTTTCCCTCTATGCAACTCAACTCCCTGTAAGAAAAACACAGCAATCTAATGAAGACTTAAAGATGCCGACAGCATGACACCGTGGTTTTCCACTTAGTCGATTTCCATACAAAAATTTCTCTTCTGATTTTTGATTAATTTTTGGCTTTTACAGCATTATTCATCATTTTAAAAATTTAACATATATAATATATTAATATTAACATTTTATAAAATATCAAAATTATTTCTCTCCCCTCTCTCCTCTCCGAGTTGCACAACAACACAAAACCTCGCGTAGCCAGTGGAAGCGCAGCCCCTCTCGAGGGCGGGTGCAAGAGGGCTAGCCCTCCGTTGGCATCCCTCACAAGGGCTGTGAGGCTGCCATCTATGCGCAGTGCAGTCAAGTGTGGAGCTTTAGTATCATGTGACCTTTGTTAGTCAACAGTCGATCAGCCTCTCGTGAGGGTAGTTGATGCAGGCTCTCATGTAGCTGCTCTCATAAGGGGTTGCACCACGCAATAACTTGTAGCAATGACTTCGCGTGAGGTTGCATTGCATGGGGTAGGCGGCCGCACAACCCCTCTCGCAGTTGTTGGCCGCACGTTGTCCTGTGCTGCTGCAAATCAGGATGGAGAAAATAATTTTATTATTTTATAAAATTTTAATATTACAAATAGATCTGATTAATATATATTTTTTGACATTAAAATTAGATATTATATTTTTAAAATTATAAATCTATATTATATTTTACTCTAAATTAGAGAGCTAGATGTAATTTACTCTAATTTTATTTATTTTCTAAATTTAATTGCATTCCACTAAAACTCTATCCCCAAATCTAAAGTGTGCATTCACAATAGTAAACAGGGATAATACTAAAGTCAAAGACCAAGGCCTCGTTTGGCAAATGCCTAAAATTGGACAAAAAAATATGATAATAATATTTTAAATTTATTATAAATTTTAATAACTTTATTTCACATCCAACACAAATTCAACCTTAAAATTAATTTTATTTCACGTCCTACACAACTCTCAATATTAAAATAAAATTTTTTCCCATCAATTCTATAAAATAAAATATTTTCTCTTTCCTTACTCAAATTTATCTTCCAACCAAACAAATCCTAAGAATCATGTATAGAATAATTTTTGTTTTAATTTTTTAAAAAACTTGGGATAAGGTTATATCGTAAAAAATGAACTTAGAATTTTTTACTATTCATATTCTGTTCTTTATTTTGATAATTACAGTTCAATCAAAACATTTTTTCAAAAAATAATTTACATATATTACGTAAAAAATTTGCCGATCGTATATTTTTACCTAAATCAGGAATAATTTTTTATGAAATAAATCGTGATTATTCATCTAAGGTGGACGGAGAACGGAGATCCAACTCTTCGGTCAACCCACAAGCACCTCGCTCTCCGGATCGATCTGACAATCGCACCCCACAACCGCAGAATCGCCGGAAGATCAAAAGCTCTACATCGCTCACTGGTGCAGGAGAGAGAAGAAGACCATGGCGGCTTTCGCGAAGCTGGAAGATTCCCCAATGTTTAGGAAGCAGGTTGGTTCCTCTTGAGTTTCATCCCTATTTCTCCCTTCGTTCTTTGATCGTATATGAAAACACTAGATGGTCGCTGATTTTTGCCTATATTTGTGGAAATTACTTTCTGGCTATTGCTAAGGGATCCAGGATGAAAGCATGAGCTTTCGATTTATCGGTGTCAATCTCCGTTGACATAAAGCAAAGATCTAACGATCGTTGTGGCAATTGCTTGTTGATGTACCGTTTTAGGGTTGTGAGAACGCAAGGAGAATAAGGTAGAATAAAAGGGCATTTTAAACTGCTGTTCTATGCCATATTCGTAGGGTTTCGGCAATTGGTAAGAAGTAAACCTTCATTAACCAATGTAGCCATGGATGTGGGGTTATTGAGATCAAGGCGCCTTATCCTGGTGTTTTAGGGAGTGCTTGTAGCAAAAAACGGTGGTTTACAACTTACGTAAGCCAAACTATTTTGTCATCGATTACAAGAGAGATGTATGCCCCACTACAGAACATAAGATTGTGAATATATGTGGTATTTTCTTAGTTCAGTTGGGAAGGAACTTGCCTAAGTATCAAGGGATTTCAGATTTGAGCTACACCATCATCACAATTTTCAAGTGAAGTAGGAAAAATTATAATGTCTAGAGGTAAGATCAAAAAAGGGAGATTTACGTGGAGGACACCTTAATTATAAAAAAATATGTATTTCAACATCAAATATAAAATATTACATATATTGTACCGAAATCTTAAAAAATTATATATTTCACATTATATTTTTGAAAAAAAAATTATGAATCAAATTACTGATGCATTTTTATAAATCTTATCTTATTATGTATAATTTACAAGTCTATAATAGAAGCTTTCTTCTCACTAGATTAGGTTTATAGTGAATTTTATATATAGCTAATATACGAAATAAACAGTATTTGGAGTATATTGTTAAATTTAAGGTTTAGTTTTTAGTGTTAAAGTAATTTAGGGTATAAGATTTAATATTTTAGATTATAAGTTATAGTTTTAAAGCTTAGGTGTAACGCCCGTGGCCGAAGAGGACGGGGAGTGATCGCCGGGTGATGTCCTAAGAGAAAGGAATCACTGAGGTAAAGTGCGGCTCCTGGCAGGCTTCTAGGTCGAATAATGAGTGGTGAGAGGGGCACAAGAATGGATCGATCCACATTGGAAAGGGAGGAAGATCCTGAGCTGTATAAGTAGATAACGTGATCTCAAATAGTAGAGACGCCTTTTGGGGCAAAAACGTGAGACTAGTGATAGAAAACTCCGTAGTTAAGTATGCTTGAGTTGGAGTAGCACTGGGATGGATAACCTCCTGGGAAGTGGTCAAGTCACGCAGTTTTCCTAAAGTCAAAACGGACAATACCTCTACAATGAGATCACGAGATATTACATTAGGATTGAAATATTGCAATTTTATCTAAAAATAATATAAAAATCTATAATTTTGTGAGATTTTACTGTGATATATAATATTTTATCTTTGATGATAAAATATGTATTTTTTATAATTAAGGTCAATGCTCCTAAAACAATCATCTTTTAAAATAGTTAAAAATAAAAAACTTTGTGAGTATATAGTCAGTTGTAAGCTTTGACTTTAATGAGATTCATTTTACCCTAACATATCACATTATAAATAAATTTAAATAATAATATTTAATTATATTTTACATCATATATATATTTTAAAATATAATATTAACTTCATTTTATATCCTACATAGTACGGACACAGATCATCATTGAATTGGACAGTTAGAATGACGTCATGTGCTGAATCAAAATTCAAATTCAAATTAATTAGAGCTACTGGAGATTTTCATATTAGGTTTATTTAGATTTGATTTGATTCAGAGCATATTTGGGAGATTTGAAGATTCATCATATTTGGAGCTGATTTTATTTTATTGTAATAAAATTAATTTTATATTTACTTTTATTTATTTAATATTTTATTTTTTGCATTTAATATTGTATTTTCAAATTCCTTTATGGGATTTCTATATATAAAGAGGTCACTTTGTATTGTAATATAAGTAGCATTTGATGAATGAAATTATGTTTGAGTTTTCTCAAAACTTAGTTCCGGGTTAAGGGATAGATATTCTGGTGAAGGAAAAGGTAGGGTTAGTTTTTGATGAGAATTCTCAAATTAGCCTAGTTATCCACTTTCCAAAAAAAGAAAAAAAGTCTCCTCTATCATTTGCTCTCTCTCTCTCTCTCTTTCTGGATCATCTCCGAGCACCTCCAGCATTTTGCGCATTCTCTCGCCTTCGAAGCTCGCCCTCCTCTGAAGTCCTTCTGACATGTGCCACCTCCGTTGTACGCTGCCTCGCCGACTAGCGCAAGGCGACTCATCACTTTTTTCGTCGCTTGGCTCACAACTTTACCCGAGAAATGTGTCAATTGATCATGCTGACTCAGGCCACCTGCTTCATTTGCATCACTATTACTTGAATTTTTTTGACTAAGGTATAATTTCTTATCTGAATCAAATTAATCTGATTATTTGATTTCAATATAAAATTATTCTTTTGACTTGGATTATTCATTTAGTTCTAATTGTGTGACTTGACATTTATTTGAGTGATAATTATTGTTGAATTTAAGTATGAGATATCTGTTCTAAATTTCTGAATTTTGAATCTGATCTATTGAATTTAATTTGACGTCCTAATCTAATTTGATAAATTCTTATTTATAGACGATCCAGTTTAATTTGAATTTTAAAATATTTTTAATTTACATGATTTAAGAATCTTATTTATCATATAGTTTATTTAGAAAATATTTTACAGTTAATTAAAAATAATTTGCTAATTAATTTTGTTGAATATAAATATAAATATCATTTGCATTTTTTTATACCGCATCATCTTGGTATCAGAGCATGGTTTAGATTAGGATATTTTATTTGAATATTTATTTTTATATATTTTGCATTATTTTTTTCATCTCATTATATTTTGATCTTGTATAAGCATGTGCACCGAAATCAAAACTATATTATCTGACCTTATAGCTAAGTTCGACTTTATATTCACACCTAATAAACCATCATCCATAGAACAAGTTACAATTAAGTCCTGTTTTTCTGGTGATTCAGATTATTTATCATATAAAGAGTGAAAATAATTTAGGTCGTTATTTTGATTATTATGATTGAAATGAGGGTTAAGTATGCGAAATTAATGTTTCTTGGTGAAGTAAGATATTATATTAAAGACTTAGGGGATCAATGTTCTTGGAATAAGTTTAGGCCATTTGAGACATGGGATGAAATCAAAACTTACTTTCGTAAGAGATACTCTTTCATCCATAGAGTTAACTCTACAGTCCTAAACAATATGATCCTAGACTAGTATCCTTTGCTCCAATTTCTACTCCCATTACTAGACCTATTGAAACTATAGGTAACCCATCCAGTTCTCTCGCGAAAGAAGTAGTGAATGAGTTCCCTACAAAGACCTTCATTCTTCCTGAAGCATTGGAACCCGATTTCTTACCTATATCTATTTATATAGCAGATCTTAGCTTAGCCGAGAAGTACAAGAAGTATAAGGATGAGATGTACCAAAATAATAGCCATGTAATTTCACATCCCTCGCACATCTAACGTAATAACCAACTTTATTTTACATCATGTATAACTTTCAATAAAAAATCCCCATCTAGTTAACCTTTGCAAACAAATACAAAAGGTTTTTTTAATCAGAAGGTCTTCGAGGCTTCTATAGTAGTACTTTTTCTAATAAATTTGTACTTCTTGCTGTGATATTATAGTTCAAGGTTAACAGTGAACTGTAACTACTATATTTTACCTTAGAAGGTGCACTTGTTTAGCCATGTTAAATTTAATCAGTTTAAAGTTTAACTTTTGATAAGTTAAGTTTATTTTGAAAATTTTGAAAAGAAGTTAGTTTTAATTTAGGATATATGTAGATTGTGAAATCAAATTAGTTTTTTATTTTGAATTTTATATATAATGTGAAATAAAGTTGATGTTAATGTTATATTTTGTGTAAAATCTCAAATATTATTAGTTTAATATTGAAATTTGTGCATAGTATAGATTGTAAGGTTAATTTTAATATCAATTAAAGTTAACCTGGCAAACAAACAAGGCTAGTGTCACTCTAAAGTTACATTATGATGATCCTAATTTCTGCCTATCAAAAGCCATTTTCTTCAGCCTTTTCTATTTTTTCTTGCCTTGTTGCACTGGTTAACATGCAAACTAAATAACTCTTTGGTTGTAAAGATGTTTTCTGTAGAGCAAGAAGCTGATGAATTGAAAGAGCGCTGCCAAAAGCTACATAAGGGATGCAAGAGATTTCTGTAATGTTCTCCCGTTGCTTTATTGTTCGAAATTTATACAATACTTTTTGTATTTGCATGAAGGACATGAAGCAGGCATTAAGTTTCAATGAATTATTCTCTTCATTTTTTTATGCTTGATGGGACAAAGTTCTTATCATAATGTCAGCTGTCTTTAGACTTTGTCTACTAACACCAATTCTGTAATATTGCAGTTAATAACTGGAAACATTGTTGATATCTTCCTTTTCTTCATAATATTTCTCTATACTGCGGTTCCAAGCTTTGTACTTTTCTGTTCATGCTTACCTTTTGGACTAGCTATTCATGTACTTATACAAATGGGTAACTCGGGTAACTGCAACCATCATGGGACTCAATAACCTTTTTATAGATAAAATTCAGCATTCACATTTTCTGCTGCTGTTGTGTTATCTTTTTCCCTTTTTTTATACAGGAATTCACTTTTTTTTATGTAATATACAGGAATTCACTTGTAGAAGCGTATGATGGAGATTTTACCTTTGCAGATTCATTAGAGGCTTTTGGTGCTGGGCAGGATGATCCAACAAGTGTAGCCATTGGAGGTTATTCTAGTTTTCCTTATTTGCTCCTTCCACCACTGTTCTCCTTATAGGATGCTAAATTGTTTTCTTCACCAGTGCTGCTTGCATGCCTAATACTTAATGTAAAAACTGTATGACAATGATGACTACATTGTTAAAGTTCGCCGGAAATGTGCTATTGACCCACGGTGCCTCAGCATTCCCCAGTAGAATGTTGAAATAAATATTGTTAAGGAGAAGTTTAAAGATCAAAATGATTGCCTAAAAAATGTTGAATGTGACTTAAGCTCTTCAATGATACCTTGGAGAAGCCATTTTGACTTAGTTTAGTTTCTTCGATAACAAAGTTGATGAAGAATGTAAAGGCTACTTTCAACATCCTGTCTGTTAATGCAAAGAGATGTGAAGTCTAGTTTTCAAATAAGATAATCAGTTGAAGTTGAATATGGAAGACAATTAGTTGAAAATCGAAAATATGGAACTTGAAAAATTGGATGTTCGACTTTCACTCTGCCTTCAAAAGAAAGTATTTATAATAAGTTTCTCGCGAGATTTTGTAAATGTTGTTTGTTGTGGTGTTCTTCAGCTTTGTAGCTTCGTTTTCATCTTGACTACAGAAAGCGACATATTAGAATGTGTAGGGAGCATAACCACATGTTAGTTATTGCTAGAATCAAGGATGAAAAATTCAAGTAGAATTCTCTTATATCATATCATTCTCTTATCTCCTCTGTATAAGAGGATAATTTTAGGTCTTATTTAATTAGAGTATAATTTTGAGATGCTTTAAATTTTTCTAGATAGAGAGAGAAAGAAATTATTTTAATATTATGATGTGAAATAAAGATATTTTATTATTGAGAATTATGTTAAATGCAAAATAAAATTAATTTTTTTATTGAAGTGTGTGTTGGATTTGAAATAATAATAATGATAAATAAATTTTTTTAATCATTCTACACAAATTTTAATATAAAAAATATTATTTTATTTCACATGCTCAATAATTTTCAATAAAAATATCAACTTTATTTCATATCCCAGGCCAAAATACTCGAATCCAAGTATTTTGGCCGGAGATGTGAAATAAAGTTGATATTTTTATTGAAAATTATTGAGCATGTGAAATAAAATAATACTTTTTTATATTAAAATTTGCGTAGAATGATTAAAAAAATTTATTTATTTGTTATTATTATTATTTTTTAAACTAATACTATTTTGGTACTGATTTTGGTTATCGCGACAAATAGGGCTTTAAATCTGTGTATTCATTATCTTCTTCTACTTCTCTTTCCGTAGTTTTACCTTTATAGTTTTGTTGTTGCTCTTGTTTTGATTTGTCATTTCATTAAAGTTTTATTTAGCTTAGTTTTTGCTACCGTGCAACTGCACCACAAAAATCGGGTCAAGATGGTTAGCTTAAATTAAAAGGAAATAAAAGTTAGAGGATTGAAGTACCTTTGAAGAAAAAACTTTTAAGAGGAAATTTGCAAAAGAGGATAGCAGGGAAAATGCCAGAAGTGTAACATAGATTTGGGAGGGTGGGGAACATTTTCCAAGCTTTCTAATATACATATCCATTTTTTTCTTAAAAGTTGGTCATAGGATTTTTATTAAAAAGCTAATTATGTACAAAAGTTGTAATCCTAATAGAGGATTTCACAAAATTTGAGTGGGAGTGGTATTCCCCTGAGGGTTAATTACTGAAAGGTTTCTATTGTTAACTCATAATTACTGTTTGGCCACAATTATCAAAAATTTGCTAAAAGGTCACTATTTTTAAAATGTTATAGCACCAAAAGTCTTTGTAAATTATGACTATTACATAACAGGTTTCTACTAACGATTTTTGTCAGTATTTAAATAATATTTTATTTAAATTTTTTAAAATTTTATTTTTACCCCCTCTCTCTTTCTCTTCCTTTCTCTCCCGGCTAGCAGTGAGGCTGCAGTGGCAACGATGAGGCAGTGGCGGATGACAAAAATATGAAAATTTGTAAAGTGTTAAGGGTGAAATTGGAAATCTGTTGAATTTGATAGTGGAGGGATCTTCTATCTAATATTGAATAAACTGTAGGGACCTTCCATGAAATTTTTGAAAATCGTATACCAAACAGTAATTATAGGTTAACTATAGAAATCTTTCAATAACTAACCCAAAATAAAATTTATGGTACGACTTGCCACTAGTAGTAGAGACAGTCGCTCCAAAAGTATACTATGAAGTTGGAGGACAAGTCGAGATGATAAAGTTCACACTGATCTTGTAGGAACGTACTACAGTTGAACTCTAGATCTTGTCCTTCCAGATCTCTAGTCAGACAATTTCTTTTACTTTGACTATTAAAAAGAAGAACAACCTTGAGCGGATATGCAATCATATATGGACTAGTGCCCCCTTTGATTGTACATCAAGAGAGAAAAATATCCAAGTTATCGTCGAGGAATTAGGGGTGATAATATATGACCTGATGTGAACTCGACCTAAGAATTTCGGGTATTGGTCATATATTTTGACTAGTTTATTAAACGGGTTGGATTCGGGTTGGGTTTGGGTTGAGTTCATATTGGGTTGAATTCTAGTTCAGGTCAAATCTAACCTACCAACTCATTTTGCCATCCCTATGAGGAATGGTGGCTTGAGAAACAACCAATACTGTGGTTATAAGTTTATTGACCACAAAAATATATGCTAAAACCTTCACCCAGAGCTATATCCCAAGAAGTTTGGACATAAGGAAGAAGAAAAGATGCAGACCGTTGTGGTTATGGAATCAATAGGATACCTTGACTCAGATATGTTCGAAAACTAATGGAAGTGGAATCAACATTATCTTTGATGGCAACATCAGAGTAGGTGGAGATGGGCTTGTCATCCATGGCCAAAGGAGAAATTTTTATCTTTTGCATGCAAGGAGCTTATCAACACCATTGTGGATAGTGGCAAGCTGGTAGCCAAAGAAGTTTGATATTGGCCAACCTCATTTAACAAATGGGATTAGAATGACCTCTCACTAGAGACTCTGTAACCTCGAGTTTATCAAGAAGAGATTCTGTGGTTCATCGAAGTTTTATTTGGCCCATTTTCCATTGTTGTGTAATGCCAATACAAAATATAGGAGCTAAAATGGTTTGTCGAAATTGAAGGAAAAAAAAACAAAAATAAAAACTATAGGTAGAGTGTTGAAGTACTCTTGAAGAAAATACAACTTAAAAAGGAAGTTAAAAAATCGTTAAGAAAAAAATGCCAGAAGGGCAACATAGACCTGGGTGGGTGGGGATCATACATGCTTCCCAGTATAAACGTTCATTGATTTTCAGTGCTGTATTTTTTGTATTCTAAGATGACCTATTTGTGCTCATCATATTCTAAAGCTATCTTCTCATGCAGGGCCTGTCATGTCAAAGTTTACCACTGTATTTAGGGAACTAGGCACTTACAAAGAACTGCTACGATCTCAAGTAACCTTCTGCCATTTAAATGCTTTCTTTGATCCATGAGTGTTGTTTAGCAACTGAACTGCTTGTTTAGTATAATTGACAAAAATGATAAAAATGTCATCTCTAGAGTGAAAAAATTCTTTTACTTAATGGACTGCAGACTAAAAGATAAAAATACGAAAATGCCTTGAATTGCTTAAATAGTTAAATATAAATAGAAGGATGAAAGATAAAGATAAGCTTGGTGATGTTAACGTGAAATCCCAGCAGAAAATTATTTGAATGAAGCCATCTATGAGACCAAGTAAGCTGACATGCGTAAGAAACTTGCATCTGAATTTTTGAAATGATAAAAAGAATAATTTGTTCAAAGAGACTAAAGCTTCGTTTCAATATTAAGACACTGTAGGTCAGCAGGTAGTCTAAAAACTGGGCATTGTTTGTGACAGCGCTTTTTTCCTCAATGAACAATATGACTAAATAGGAGGTGCTTGGTAATGGTCAGTACTGAAGGTCTTAATTTCTCAATTCTCTCCAGTTGGAGGGTGAGCTGGATTGCTTTTATCATTTTTTTAACATACTCCTTTAGTTAAAACATATTTTGTAAGAACATCACCCTCAAAGGTTGGCAACTGGGTTCCATTACCAGTCTTCAGTTCTATTAAGCTAGTTGGTTTCTTGAAATGATTAAGCTAGCTAGTTTCAGGTTATTACTAAATGAACTGTTGATCACATGACACAAGTCTTTTTTGGTGAAAAAGACAAAAATCCTAATGTGGTTGTGTATTAAACATGACTAGATTATGAGTTGCCAGGGATATTGAATAATTGTTGATTTCCGTTGTGAAGAGATAAGCAGTAATATCAGTAAAGCCACCAGATATCCATAAAAAATTGCTGGAAATGTAAATTTCAGACTGGTTGGGATAGTGCATAATTAACTGTTAACAAGCGCAGAGATAAAGTCTTCTCGACCATGCTGTTAATATCATATATTGTTGTCTAGGTAATCATACAAATGTCGCTGCATGAACCTTCACCTTTGACATTATAATTTCGTTTATCCTTTCTGATATGCAAATAATAACTTTCAACACTAAAGTTCCATATTCAAGGTTGGGTCCTTACATTCTTTTTATGGTGATTGGAGTTAGAACTCCATATTGTTGCATCATTTAATCAAACATAATTTATGCCTGGAATTTGTAGGTTGAACATATGCTTGGTGATCGCCTCATGGATTTCATTGGTACTGATCTACAAAGCATAAAGGTAATTACTTTAAACTTGGCCTGTATCTTTGTTAATAGTATTGCTAGCCTTTGGTGGATTTATTAAACTGATTAGCGATGCCAAGCATTAATAGTACTGCGTTGGACTCATATTCCATATGTCAGTAGCTTTTTCTTTTTGGATAAGAGAAGTAAGGCACTAACCTATTTGAAAATTTTATGTTGGCCAGTAGGCTTTCCAAGTGGAGGTGAATTGGGTTATTAAAAGAATTGATTTAGTTAAAAGTTAAAATTAGTTCAAAATAACCAATTAATTAATTGAGCAATAAGATTAAATAATCTTATATATTTACACACATATATATTAAAGTTGGTACCATAAGTCGGCTAAATTTTGCTTGTCCCATTTTACCTTCGAAATTTTCCTTAATTATGTTAGTGGTCGCGGGCTGTTTCATTTTTGCCCTTAAATATTTTTCTCTTACTTAATTAGTTTTTCCGATTTTACCCTTTAAATGTTGATATCTTACTTTTCTCTTAATTTTTTTGATCTGCCTTTTAAATATTTATATATATTTTTTAATTTATTTTTACTAGTTAAATTTAGTCTTTCTTTTTTCTCCAATTATGTTTGTGGTCATCGATTGTCTGATTTTGCCCTTTAAATATTTATCTTTTACTTATCTCTTAATTTTTTTGATTTTACCTTTTAAATGTTTATTTCTTACTTTTTCTTTTAGTTTTTTCAATTTTACTTTGTAAATATTTATATTTTACTTTTAATTTTTGTGTGACCTATACGAACATCCTGCTTGTATATAAGTTAAATTCTTAAAACTTGAATGCTGAACATAGGTGAAAAGTAGAGAGAAACACTTAGGTTCAATTGACAACAGAGATAGACTTGATTATATAGAACATATAGTCTGGCTACAAAAACATACTAGTTGCAGCATACTCAATCAAAATATGATGAATATGATCCAGAAGGTTCAAGTACTATGATCAAATCAGCCAAATAAGTCAAAGCAATAGAAGTATAAGTATACAACTTATTTATTATGGTTCGGCCCCTAGATCTTCCAAAGACTTTATAATTACTTCATAAATCTGACAATGCCCTCGAGTTGGATATCATGCAAGAGTTCCATAGGAGGGTTCCAAGAGAGCCAAGTGTTGCAGTCCTTAGGGAGGGAGACAGATTACATGCTTTGCCTTAAGCCCATCACTTTCAGAGCACAAATGACTCCTATACAGTAGAGAACCCTGAACCCAGGCCAACTAAAGAGGAGGTGGAGAGAATGTATGAACCTGAACAACACACTTCACAAAATAATTAGTTCATAATATGAAGTATTTGAGTATTTGCTATTATCAAAATCAATAGGGGTTTAACAATTTAGCCTTTCATTTAATTAACTATAAGCAAATGCTTGACATGGAACATGCCCACAATTGGGAGGTGCATGGATATGTTTCTGCTTATTCATGTGAAGTTAGTTTTGAAAATTATACTGAGGCAATGTGGAATTATTTCAGATATCTATCTTGACAATGTGCATTTTCGATTTTGGCATAATTTTTTCCACATATAGGTGCTACATTAATGCATTGAGTAACAATGTTGAATTACGGGAGTGAATTTCTTTCTTAAACATGCATAAGATTGGTTGTCTTATGTGTTTATAGTATCTTAGGCAATGTGTGAAAGCATAATAGTTTTAATGGTAAATATCATTTAGGTTCCTGAGATTTGGGGGTAATATAAAGTAGACTCATAATTTCAAAAATTTTTTAATGAGGTTCATAAAGTTGGTATTTAGGTTTCAATTAGGTTCTTTTTACTTTGTTTTATATTTTTTTCATTTTTTAAATAAAATTTATATTTAAATTAAATATATATAATAATAAAAATACACTCACTCCCAACTCTGGTAAGCGTAGCAGCAGCAGCCACGACGCTGCCCACGTGCATGAACTGCCTTGCGCAGACCGGTGCGGGAGTGGCTCGCCAGCCCTATGCACTTATTGCGCTCTTTGCCAATGCAGGGGAGCGTCGTGTAAAACTTGGGCTCAAGGGCTAGTGCGCTTGTCCTGCGCGCTTGCGTGAGGGCCAATGCGCCACGTCTGCAGTTGCGCTGCGTAGTGGCCAACACAGGTGAGGTGGTCGGGGCTTGCAGGGCTTACGTGGGCGTAGCGCACTGGCTACGGTTGTTATCGGATCGATTTTGAGAGAGCTAAAGGTAACTCTAAATTGAAAATTTTGAGTTCAGCTTGGCTCGAAATCAAAATGGGTCATGATTCGAGCTGGTTTGAATTATGATTTGAATCGGCTTGTAATTATAAAAAAAATGTAGAAATATTATGTGTCCAAGAAGATTTGATCTCAAGACCTTAAGAACAATAAGCCTTAAACATTCTCCACTCTACCACTAAACCACTAGCTAAGTTGTATACAATAATATTTTATTTATATATGCTTATATTATATATCAAAATTATTTATGTTATACATATAATTTCGAGCCAAATCGAATTATATTTCAAGCGAGTTAGGGCTAACTCGAAATCGGCTCAAAGTAAACTTCGAGCCAAAGTCCCTAACTTATGATTTAATTCAAAATTTTCGAACTGATTTCAAGTCGATTCAAAAACCGAATGATTTTCGAGTGAGTTTCGAGTTTTGGATATTTTTAACAATCTTAGCATTGGCCTTATGTGCCTGGGCCACTGCGCGCATGGCCTATGAGCGCAAGGGCATCCCTGTGCGTCTAGGTCGCCTCGTGCGTAGCTTATGTTCTCGCAGGGCCCTCTGCGTGAGGCCTGGGTGCAAGTCCGCCGCGTGAGGCTTGCGTGCAGGTCCACCATGTGCGTTGCTTACGTTGGTTGCCGAGTCGCCTGCGTTGGCTTGTTTGCAATAGCTGTGCATGTGGCAGCGTTAAGGTGGGAGAGGAGGAGGTGTATTTTAGTTATTTTATAATTATACATATTTAATTTAAATATAAATTTTATTAAAAAAATAAAAAAACATAAATTAAATAAAAATGACTTAATTGAAGGGTTTTTGAAATCATGGACCTATTTGATATTACTCCAAATTTTAGGAACTTAGATGATATCTACCATAGTTTTAAATCATAGGAATAAACTAGTGACCCATCTCTTCTAGATTAATCTGGCACCTAACTGCTTATTCAACTTCTTTGCGTGAAAGTACATTATATTTTTTGCCTATCTAAATTGTTGTTAGGCAATAGGCATGAGATGTTAGGCTTGTCTTCGTGAGTATGAAGGTGTAATTTTATGTCCATGCATGTGTGGTGTGCGTACGTAAATTGGACAATATGGGCATACATGTCTCAATGTGGATTTTACTTTCCTGTTCACTTGGTTGCAGCTACAAATTAGCATGCATATAAGATTCATGCAGTCTATGACTAATAGCTTAAGGAGTTCTAATACGATAGACTAACTATTCTTTCCCAATTAAGGGAATAGTTTCCTTGGTTTATGATGTAGTGTGGGAGTCACTAAGGTGAATCTCAAGCTACCAGTAAAGGTTTGTTCTTAGGTATGTATACAATGCTTTAACATACTAACTGGACCTAAAATGCAACACTTGAAATATTTAATATGTCCTAATTTTACTAGCATGCATTTATACTATATGTAACTATAGAGGAGTATAAACTTAATTATAAACCTTGCACTATCACATGGAATTTCATGCAGATTCCTAGAGTTTAGTAAAGTTCCTAGGGAGAAAAAACTTTCATGAAATAGAAACCTGAATCATTTAACACAAGAAACAGCCATGAATCCATCAAAGTAAAGAAGACATGAAAGTCATTATCAACTACAGGATGTTAAACGCAGATGATGAACCAGAAAATAACAGGAAGCTGAATTCTTTTTTAGATTTTAATTCACTTAGCATTGCAGGAAAAGAAAAAAAAGGACCCAACTAGGGTATATGCCATGAACAGCAACTAGGAAACTCAGAGATGAGAGCAAAGTGGAACCATAGCAATATTCAAGCTTCCAAGAACATTCAGAAATTAAACCATTAAAATAGAAGGAAATGATTGCAGGAAACAAGAAAGGAAAAGAAGAAAACAGTGCAAGACAAACATGAAAGAAGCTCTAGCAACCTAGAAAAACCTCAAGAGTCAAGCCTAACTCCGGTTGACTCAACACCCCCTGTGTCAAATCCAATCAGCAGAACACCAAGATGCATCCCCCTGCTGTACCGGTGCCAAATCCAAAGCCTTTTGCCCAGATTTGCTCAAGGAAGAAATCCATTCTTCTTCAACTTGTCAATTCAGTCATCATTTCAACTAACCTTCCCCTCAGTCATACCTGAAGCTTTATAGGAGGTGGCGGCTTGCAAAGAGAATAGGCGGCAAGGGTGAGGTCATGCATTGACCTATGCGAGAGAATCGGATGGGTGGTGGTCGTGCATCGTGGTCAAAACTTGGCATCGAGTGAGCAGTTTTGCTATCCGTTGTAGATCTGGCTCAGTGAGAAGGTGACCCTAGCAGCAAAAGCAGGTAGCCATGAATGAAAACCTGATGCTTTTAGGACCTCAAATTGATGGTGAAATTGCAATTTCATTCGCTAATTTAAGTTCCATCATAAACAAGTTTAAGATGATTTAATAGAGCCCAACTTGATCCCATTGCACCAAGTGACCCAACTATTCTCAACTTGAGCTAATGCGAACCAAACTTGACCCAAGCTAGCCCACAAATAAGACCTAATTGATCTCAATTAAACCTGATTTGATTGATATAATTGAATCCAACTGAATCAATTTTGACTCTTTGTTTAATCTAGGTTTGATTAGACCCACATTGAATATAAATGATTTAGTTAACCAAAAAGACTTAAAATAAATAAAAGACACTAAAGTGGGAATTCTTATTGATATAAAAGTTTTAATTGACTCAATAAAATAAATATAAATCTGACTCAAATTAAAAAATAACCATTTAATAAGTTGATTTTTTTTCATATGCAAAGATTGTGCCGATGCCTCTGCCACTGTCTGTAATGCCCCCGTATTAGTTTGGGAGGTTTAATTGATTGTAGATGTTAGTGATCTCATTATCCTTAGCAATGTACCAAGCATGTTTTGGAATTTTTAAAGCAGAATTTATATTCTTCAAAATTTTCTGTTTCAATATTTTATGTGATTAGTTACGTGTAATCCTTTTTAGGATTATCGGCGAAGATTTGACAAGGCATCAACAACTTATGATCAGGTATTGTTAATTTAAATTTTTTGGTCTTTTGCTTCACATTTAAGCTGTTTAGTTGTCAAGATAGATCTTTTAGCGTTTTGAACATGTATTGCATTTTTTACAGTTACTTGATAGTTCCATGGTTTACCTTAGACCATTTATTGTTAGATTTATTGAGATTTCAAACTTCAATCACTGTTAGGCATTCCAGGTAATTTAGAATTCAATAGTGAATATGTATTCCAATTAACGCGGGACATGAACAATACAGTTATATGATCAAGTTAGTATTTTGGTTTTCCTTAAAGCAACTCAATGTATAAGTTTTAATGCATTAAGTCAAGAACTATGCTCTTTTCCATGTAACATATTCTTAGGAACCTAATATAATCTGTTAGATTTGGTAGTACTTCAAGATACTAATTTTTATGTTATTTTGGTCTAAAGCATCGTTAATGAAAGTCAACCTATATTTTTTTTAAAAACTGGTTTTAATTAAGATGCCTGTATCTTGTGATTTGAAACATCATGCAATATTTTAGCAGGTTTGAATCCCAGCTAGATTATGAGTTCAGGAATTTGGAAGTGCCTAAAAATGTGGCTATCATTCATCATGCAATATTTCTACATGTATTTGTTTAAACAAAAGCTATCTTTAGGTATGAAATATGTCTAAGGCTGTTAAATTTGCTAGAAGATCGCTCGAACAAAGATTGAATGGCTAACTGGTTGAGTTCACAAACTTTTTATCTTTTATGTTATTTTTTGCAGCATATGGCCTATGAAGCAATTATATATGCTTCACATAATAATGATATGCATAAAATGATATGTTTAATAAGCAGATACTTACACTAATTGCTAAGGCTTTATATTTGATATGCAGCAATAATAGCTGGTTTGGTATAAATACAAATTTAAATTACTAATTTTACAGATCTAATAGACTTTAAAATCACGAATCTCATATGATTTTAAATCTTTTGGCTTCCTTGGTGTGGTTTATTTTTTTCACAAGTTTAACATTTGTTTTTCCTTGGTGTGCTTATTATAATAATTTTTGAAAATAAACTTGTAAATGTTCTTTTGTTTTGTGAAGTAATTTTTTATCTATGCATAGCATTTTTTTACAAATGATATTGAATGTGTTTTAATTATCTTAAAATCATTAATATAAAGTTATGTATTTTTTGAGTTAGTATGACCTATGAACGAGCTAGCTCAAGTTCAAAATTTTCAGCTGAGCCAGCTCGAGCTCGTCAAATTCAAGCTTCGAGCCGAGCTTGAGCCTAAACGTAAACCATCGATCCGAGTTCGAGCCTTGAATGGTTCAACTCAAACTTGGATTGTTCTCAACCTTATTTGGGAGGGATAGAATGACCGGGCAGTCACATGGATTGGAATAATGAGGACATAAAAAGATGAATTAGAGGAAGGCTATGCACCGGAGGAGGCTAACAGTGGAGAGAGAATACATAGAACACTTTTCAAGTTCTGTGTGGCTCCATAAGTACTCTTAGTTTACACAAAAGGGAGCAAATAAAAATAGCATGATTCAACTATTCATGTGAAGGAGGCTCGGCTCGACAATTGTTTGGAGGCTTTCATTTGGCATCTCATCCTTCATCCTTTCAATCTGAACCTCTATCTATGGTGGGATTTATCTTGTTTCCTCATTTGGTATTAGTAAAATCTTACTTGTTGGTCCATAACTGTATTTGATCTTCATAGTGAATATCAAATATCTCTTCTCTAAGTGGATGTAGGCTATTCTTAGTTGAAACAAGTAAATCATTCATTCTTAATTATTAGGGACATTTACATGGTGGACACAGAAATTAAGCCAATTTACGGATTTCACCATAAATTTCAAAATATTACAGATATCACATCTAAAACAGCTATTTTTTCATTTTTCACATCCGACAGTAAATTCTATCAGAATATTTAATCATAGTTAAATCTCAGAAAGGTTTGATGCTCGCTCGTGATGGTGGGTAAGAAGAAAATGCAAATAGCAGAATGATGCTTGCGTGAATACGTTGTCGCCTCGCGAGAATACGCTGTTGCCTCGCGTGAATATGCTGCCGCCGAAACCAATGCAGCTTCGCGATGCCCCAACATGAAGATCGATGGTTAAACTATGCGATCAATGGCTGAGATTTTATTGAAATTTAACTATGGTTAAATCTTCTGATAAAATTTACCGCAGGATGTGAAAAACGAAAAAATAGTTGTTTTAAATGTGATATCTGTAATATTTTGAGATTTATGGTGAAATTCGTAAATTAGCTTAATTTTTGTGTCCACCATGTAAATGTCCCTAATTATTATAATTGCACGGCGTATTTGGCTTTTTCATAGAATTGAATTCAAGGCAGATTTAGGGCTTTTAACAATCCGATCTTGAGCAAATATGACCTCGGCATAAGATTAAATTGAAAATTTTCGATTAAATCCAAAGAATAAACGAGAAAAGTTTGATCTTATCTCGATCCGAGCTAGTTTGGGTCATTTATTATTGATTCAAGCTCAATTCAAGCCAAAGTAGGTCCAACTTTTGATTAATCTTCAATATTTTAGCCAAATTTTATATATAAATGGATTTGTTTGCTCAATCAGCTTAAACTATGCCTATTCGTCTTGATCTAATGTTTAAAAATAAAAACAAAGAAAATTAATTAATAATAAAGATAGTTTGAATAAACGTTATGAAGAAATTCTAATAAAATTCTTCATTAAATTATTACAAAAAACTAACATATTAAATTCAATTATATGTATAAATATATATAAATACCTTTTATTTTTTAATCGATTTGATTTCGAGCTGTCTCGATCCAATTTTATGTCGACTCAAGATTGGATTGAGCTTGTTTTGGGACAAGAGCAAGATTGATCAATTATTTGGGCTAGAATTATGAGAGCTTATTTTGGCGATCAGGAAGACTATAACACTGGTGGTGACAAATTAATTTGGGCTGTTATAGAATCAGAGAGAATATCTACTACTCAGCTTTATGCTTCGTAGTTTGTGCTAGAAGGTGAGGCATTTGTTGCTGATTGGTGTTGGAGAATTCCGACGCAACCGAGAATTCTGGTGTTTCTCTGGAGACTATGCAAGAACGCCATCCCGACTAGAGTTTGGTTACAACGAAGAGGTCTAATTGACATAACTTGCCCTTTGGGATGTGGAGTTGATGAGAGCATAACGCACTTAGGGTTTGATTGTTGACTTTATAAAGCAGTGCGAGACATCCTCCAGCAGTACCATATTTTATTTCCACTAACTCTTTCTCTGCAGGTGAAGCTCAAGATGATGGCGAAGGTAGTCAAATGTAATAGATGAGACTTGCGGATTCAACTTGAAGCTGCAGCCCTCTATTATTGTTGACAGGCCCGCAACTCCAAGGTGCATGGCAAGTCATTCCTTTTGGCGAAAGCTATTGCTACCACAGTGCTAAACCTCATCGTTAATCTCATGAACCATCCAAGGAGCCACTGGAATCTAATTGCCTTATTGTGGCCTTATTTCCCCTCTCTTGATTCTTGGGTTCCCCTTTCTCCAGGATGGATCAAGTTTAACTTTGATAGCTCAGTAAAATGTGGGGTCATAGCTAGAGCTGGGTATATTATTAGGGATCACCATGCAAATTTCATCTGTGGTGGTGGCAGGAAGATTCTTACGCGTGTTGTACCTATTGTTGAAAAGTGGGCAGCTCTTGAAGGATTGAAGGCTCATACAATACACCAAGGACTATGGGTATTTAGCTTGAGGGGGATTCTATGAAAATCTTATAACTTATTTTCAATGAGTTGGAGCGTAATGAAGTCACCCACAACCGAACAGGCTTGCAGAACCATTACTTGGATCACCAGCAACATGAAATAGTGGATGGACTTTTCAGAGGATCCAATTTTACATCTCGGGATCTTATTCTAGCTAATATTGTGAACATCTTATTGTCGTTTGCTGCCTGCAGAGTTAGTTATATACAACATAACGTCAATAATGCGGCGCTGACTTTTTGGCGCACTATGCGGCGCTAGGTGATTTTTACTGAGAAATTGATATGCTCCTTCCTAATGAATTTTGTAACATTCTCAAAATAAATGTTGAGTGATACTTGCAAGCTTGTAGTTTTCTTATTGTAATTCTATGACACTGCCACTTTTCAAAAAAAAAAAAATCACAAGTCAGAAATTCTCTCGACCAGCTTTAGATTGTGTTTTAACTTCTCCTTCTTTGTCTCATACTTTCAAGCATTCATCTTTGATGGTGATTCTTGAAATTTGTTGTAGTTTGAGTTTAATGATTTCAATAAGATGTTAAACTATCGATGTTCAACCATCATAAAAGTGTACTCATATGCAGTAATCATTTTAGCAATTGTAGTCTTCATTTTACTATAATCGTAAATAGTAGAAACACACAAAGAAGCTACAAGTATAGGATCTTCTATATCTTCCATCTCAACGTTAAAAAGCTTCTGCTTTTTACCTATCACCTCACCTTTATCGGTTTTACTATAGTGATAAGCTTGTATATGTCTATTTAATTGAGAGGTAGTGTCAGTTTTTTGCTTAATATAAGCTTTGCTACAGTGATTGCGCTTCCATTTTTCAACAACCTTGGCCTTAGCTATCATAGACACAGAGGTGAAGTGCTTCCAAACAACAGACCTCGTTTGACACCTTTTTGTCTTTCTACCTCAACATCACCTTCAGCCAATGATAGTACATGCTCCTCATTACCGAGAGCAGCAGCAGCAGTTTCAACAACTGCAGGTTTTGCATCTTTTTAATTGGAGCAGCTATTAGAGTTATTTGAATGGCTCTAGGTTGACATTTCTGTCAGAAACACAAAATGACATCAAATGAAATATAATCATACTATAAGTGTGATAGCTAAGTGATAAATTGATAAGCTAACAGCCTAACATGTATATAGAAATAAATAAACTACAACAATAATAGCATAATATTAATTTGCATGATAGACATCAACATACATGATATGGCTCTGAGATAATCACAAAAGACAACAAACAATTTGCATGATAAGACTATGGGATAACAAAATTTAGCAAACAAAAAATCAAAGAACAAATAATAGCAGTCTAGCATAACACCAACTTGCACAAGTTTCGTGATAGGACCATAAGATAATAGCAAAATATCTACTTGCATGATAGAGCTTTGAGATGGCAACAAAGGACAACAAAAAAGCTTACAAAATATAACTCAACCAAAAATTGAGCAAAAACAAATAGATTATAGAGTTACACTACTGATGACTGGGAAAAATTAGATGATTGAAATAGAAAAAAACAACTAAAAACAAATGAAAAACCCTAGCTTCCTAAGCTATAAAAAAATGATAACAAAAGAAGACTAAAAAATTTAAGAGAAAGCAACTCAAAGTCAAAAATCCAGCAAGAACAGTATGAGTCTACACGGAGAAAAACTGAAAAATATTTGTGAGAATAACAAAGAAAAATCAACTAACCACAATTATACAAATAGAGAAAACCCTAATTCGTAAGTCACAAAGCTACTGAAGAAGATGAAAAACCAAGCAACGAAAGGGAGAGTCTACACGTTACTGTCAGAAAAAGCTCTGATAGTGTAGACCATCAATGTAATCAAAGATTCAAGAAAGGGAAGAAGAGGGGCCACTTCGCTCGATGATCGACTGAGGGCCGACTGGCCGAGGCTCTAGGGTTTCTCCGTATCTATCTTTCAGAAGGAAGGATCGAAGGAGAAGAAAAGAACTGAATGGTTTAGATAGGATTTAAGATATTTATATGTTTAATGGAAGCTTCTGATTATCTCATATTGATCCAACGGTTATCTAAAAGTAGAACATTTCAGATATATTATTTTATAAAATGATAAAAAAGAAGAAATTAGATTTTGATCCTTTGCCAATTTGCCTAAAAAACTTTGAATTGCACATTTACCAACTGAATAAGAAATAATATTTAGAGCCCATTTGGTTTGAGCTATATTTTTTGCCCAACACAAATTTTAACTGTAAAATTTAATTTTATTTCACATCTAATACAAAAATAAATATTAGAATTAACTTTATTCTGCATTTTACACACTTTCAAATATTAAACTAAATTTTTTTGCTATTAAATCGATAAAATAAATTATTTTTTTCTCTTGTTCAAAATTTAACTCTTGAACCAAACGAGGCTAGTGTTATGAAATAAATAATTTTATATATACAAAATTTTATGATAATAATACCAACGAGCTACGTTTGATTCGAGTCGATTCAAGCCGACCATAGCTCGAATTTAGCTCAAAAAATACACTAAGCCAAAAAATTGGCTTGTTCCTTAGCTCAAATTTTTCGACTCAAGCTTGATTCGAGTAAATAACAAGCGATTTTTAATCTTCGAGCTAAACTCTCACCTCTACTCTCAAACATATGTTTGGCAACATGTTGATAACAATAACTACAACTAAGCTTTTATCTCGCTGGATGGGGTCAGCTACATGAATCTTTTATTTTTGTTGCTCTTTATCAAATAATAAATACTCATTTATCTTCAAATATGTGAGATTTTTTTAATAGATTCTGGTCTTGTCTTATTTGGCCTTTTTTTAGTGCAGGTAAAATTCAATAATTCAACTCTCTTATTGTAGCTTCTATCAGCATATGGTTTATATGTCCAAACCATCTTAGCTAACTCTCCCTGAGCTTATCCTCAATTGGAGTTACCATAATCTTCTCATGAATATACTCGATTCTTATTCTATCTTTTCATGCTTACTTACTCATCTACTTTACTATTCTCATTTTTGTGACACTTATTTTATTTATATTTTTACTTTGTGAGTCAATATACTATTCCATATAATATTACTGGTCTTACAACTATTTTATAAAATTTATCTTTAAGTTTAAGTAAAATTTTTTTATCACACAACACACTGGAAGCATTTTTCTACTTTAACCATCCGACTTGAATTCTTTTAATAACATCTCTATTTATTTTACCGTTATTTTGTATAATTGATTTAAGGTATTTAAATTGCTCATTTTTTTTGATAATTTGATCATCAATTATCATTTCATTAATACAAGTGCTTCTATCTTGATTAAATTTATAATCTATATATTTAATTTTTAATTTACTAAGACGAAAATCTTTAGATTTTAAGGTATTTCTTCATAACTCGAATTTTATCTTAGCTCCTTTTTTAGTTATATCAATAAGGATAATATCATCTGCGAAAAACATACATCAAGATATTGTTTCTTAGATATATTCAGTCATGTTCTTCATAACTAATGTAAAAAGATATGAGTTTAAAGCTAAGCCTTGGTGTAGTTCAACTGTAATTGAAAAAGCCTTAGTTAAACCATTTTATGTTTCAGCATAAGTAACAGTCTCTTTATACATGTTTTTGATAACTTGAATATAGGTAGTGCAAATTCCTTTCTATCCTAAAATTTTTCAAAGCACTTTCTTGGAACTTTATCATAATTTTTTTTCAAATTGATGAAAAGCTAAAATAATTAATCTTAATAGAAATTCTAAATTTTTATGAAAGATAATATCTATAGATAATGTTTTAACATCTGTCTTTTTCCTTTAAATGGGTTATCACAATTTTGGATAGGTAGGTGGCTTCAATAATTATTTAATTGGAACCATTTATTAGGTGGTATTAACATTCCATTGATGAAATAAAGCGCCTACATAGGCCCTTAATTAGTGTGGATAGAAAACTGTCAAATGATTGTGCAGCTTAGTTTATAATTTACTTGCATTTTCAAAATCAAAACAATGGAAATTTTAATTTCTGAAGGAATTGCCCTCTATTATTTACTCGAAGAAAGGAAAACTGTTAATAACTATGCAACTTTAGGGCATGTTTGGCAAGAACTCCAAAAATGGGCAAAATATTTTTTTAATAATATTTTAAATTTATTATAAATTTTATTAATTTTATTTCACATCCAACACAAATTCCAACCTTAAAAATTAACTTTATTTTACATCCAACACAAATTTCAACCTTAAAATAAATTTTATTTCACATTCTACACATCTCCTAATATTAAAATAAATTTTTTTCTCATCAACTCTAAAAAATAAAATATTTTCTCTTTTCTTATCCAAAATTATCCTTCAACCAAACAAGCCCTTAGTCTACCATACAGGTTGCATTGTGAATGAAAATGGCAAACATGATTTCAAAGTTTATTTAAGTAATGATATGAAAGGCAAATGAGCTATGCTTTCAAGCTCGTAGTATTTGTTGGCCGTAATTCATGTACCATAGGGAACATATGTGGATATCCATGAAATATCATTTTCTCTTTTTTTGTTACTATTTTTTCTATATATATATATATTCTAAATTATATTAAATATGAAATAGAAATATTTTTTTGTTAAGATATAATTACTATTGTTTATTAAACATAGGTAAGCAATCTGCTGAGGATTATCAAAGGAGTCATTGTCTTTCACCCGAGGATAGGAATTTTCTATAAGTCTTCAATTTGTATACTTTGGAGGCTATGATGTTTCATTTGTTTCTGGCCCTACATGCAAATACCCTACTTATTTATTTCCCCTATGATGCGAGAAATTTGCAAGTGCACAAAATTGATTTAAGTAATATGGCTGATGAGACTTAGTCGCTCTCATAAGGATTGAGCACCAAGTACCAAAATTATATGATTCTTGGCTTAATTTAAGCATAGCCAAAAATTTAAAAATAATATCTAAGCTACTTAATTTAAAAATCTAAAATTCATTAAACCAATTTATGCTTTTAAGAACTTGAATGTAAATTTAAAATACTTAGGCACATGTAGACCTTGATTTTGCAATACAATGAAAGCTTCATGAAAATCTAATTTAGACTTTGAATCATGCAACAACAAAATTTCTTTTATGTAAATCATTATCCAATCTCTTGGATATAATAACCCTTTCTTGAATCAACAATTTGCTTTATTTCTATGCAAATAAATTGATTCAAAATGCTTTAAGGATTTGAGAATTGCTAGCTTTCAATGTAATCAAATGGAGCATCTACTCACTAAAAGTTGCATAAAAAATCGGATTCTGACCAATTCGACTTTATGATGATAATGCAATTATCCTAATATAACCTATCTCCTCTCAGTACTTAGGGTAAGTTATACAATCATGATAATGGTGACTAAGCATTGCCGAACATTCGGAGCATACATCAACAATAGCATGAATCAAACTTAGAAATTTAGTACGAAGGATCTAACATTTGATAAACAAAATCTCGGTCTACACAACCTTAGAAAAAAAAAGTTTAGCTATCCATAACAACCAAAATCATAAAATCAGTAGGTAAGCTTTAGGAGACAATGTAAGGAAAAGAAAACTAGTGTAAAAGCTAGCTTGAATGGAGAAGAAGCCGACGTTATGAGCTCCTCCGCTTCTCTTCCACCAATTTTTCATGGGAGAACCCTAGTGGTCATAATCAAATAAAAAAAAGGAAAAGAGGGTTGCGTCCCTTCAGTTCCTAAGCTCTCTCTTTGAGAAATATTAATGCTTGTCTTTAATCGCTACTATCGATGGGGTTTTTAATCTGAGGCAGAGAAAATCACTGATTGCCTTGGTTTTTATGATATTAAGATGGACGATTCAACTCTTGCTTTCTTTATAAGAGTTGTAGCCCTTGAACTTGGCTTTCCAACACTTCAAAAGTTACCTGAATTGGACTTCTCTAGCTTGAGATATTGCCAAACTAGTGAGAGGCATCAAATCTGAAATAAAAACTACAATAGTCAACATGATTCATTTTAAGGCTAAGTATGAAACAAATGATGTATTAATTAAATTATAATAGAATGGGGTGTAAAAGATATCACAATTATGAGCTTATCACCCTACTCTAATAAAAAAAAGGCTTTTTGCATTAAAGATTAAGGGATGATGAGTGATCCACCTTTGGGATCTTAGATTCTGGCAGGATGCTTTGATTACTAAGGTAACTGAGGTGATGATTTGTTTATGGATGGATTCCATCCCCTTTCTCTTTTTTCATTCCTTCCAGCTCAGTTAGTATCTACATGTCATAATTTAAGTTTTGGAATGAATAAGAGCAATATCTACGATTTAAGTATGTTCACTATCTATCCTAATTTCACTAGGCTGTCAAAGTTTTAAGATATCAACATGGAACTTGTTCTTCCATTATTCATATACTTATATATGAATTCTTTGAAAACTTCTGGGATTTAAATTTTATCTCACACCTAAGTTCCATATCTTATTTGCTAGTATATATTCCTTTTGTTAAGGCTATTATATATTTCTATTGCCTTGCGCTTAACTGTGAAATTTAGATCGTTCTGATGTGTTGTTGATGTGATTAGTTAGGCTCGTGAGAAGTTTATGTCTTTGAAAAAGGGCACAAAAAAAGATGTGGTTGCTGAATTAGAAGAGGTAAAATCTTTCTTTTAATTTTCTCTTAAAGCTAATAGTGGATTTTTGGGTGCCATAGGTTTAACTGGCATCCTTTGTTTCATTCTACAGGATCTGCACAATTCAAAATCTTCTTTTGAAAGGTGCCGACTTAATTTGGTATGTTAGGTGAATTTTGTTCATATTTGACTTCATTATCATTGAGGTAGCTCTATTGCTATTATCATTATCTCTTCAATTTTTTTGTTTTGAATTGTGCGTTTTTAAGGGGTTCAGGTAAATGGTCTTGCTAGTTTTGAAGCCAGGAAAAAGTTTGAGTTTCTTGGATCAATTAGCGCAGTAATGGATGCACATTTGAGATATTTCAAGCAGGTTTTAGTTTGTATAGATAGATTAATGTTGTACATGAATTTGCATTGTTTGGTTTCAAACACTAAAAGCCTCCTTTCATGTTATTATAGGGGTATGAGCTATTGAGCCATTTGGAGCCTTTCATCCACCAGGCAAAATATTAACTCTATAGTTCTCACATTACCTCTATTGCCATTGAGCTCATGTTCACAGCATTTCTGTTTGCAGGTTTTAGCTTATGCACAACAATCTAAGGAAATGGCGAATGCTGAACAAGACAAACTTGCAAGGAGGATTCAGGAGTTTCGGACTCAGGCTGAACTAGCCAGTTTAAGGGCATTAAGTCATGCAGATACCTCAACCAGTGGTGATGGTGTTCATATAATTGGTTCTAATTCGCACAAAAATATTGAAGCCCTCATGCAATCAACTGCAAATGGACCGGTACTGATTGTTCCCGTTAGTTTAGTTGCACATGTTCACATTTGGTTTGACAGTACATTAGTGGAACAATTTTTTATGCAAGACTCATAATCCCTTCAGTTTGCATATTGGTATTCTTATTGGTCATTCATTATTTAGGTTGAAACTATAAAGCAAGGGTATCTACTTAAACGCTCAAGAAATTTGAGAGGAGACTGGAAAAGGAGGTTTTTTGTGCTGGATAGTCGTGGGACATTGTACTATTACAGAAACAAGCGGAGCAAACACCCGGTATTTTATATGATTATTTTGCTGTGATCTGATGGTTCTATTAATCTTATTGACATCTTCCAGATTCTTGTGTTGCTATTCTATTTTTGAAAATCAATTCTGGACATTCATGCTGTTATCAGTGCTATAGTGTAATCAAGTTTTTACTTTGTATAATGTTGTCTTGAGTTGTGCCAGCGGTGACCTTAGTTTTTGTTCTTTTGTGCTAAAAGGAGGTCAATTATGATGTGATCCAGTGAGTTTTTTCTCTCAATGTCAAGATTATTTTAGTCGTTTTGAATTTTGCTATAATTTCTTTTGTTTGTTATGTTTCATGAGTTCTATTTGTAGTAATGAATATTTTGTTTTTTGTTCTAAACTTTTTTTTATTCTAATTGCTCTAAACTAGTTGATTCTAATGCAAAAGGTTATTATTCTTATGTCAGTAATTGTTGTTTTTGGTGCATGTTTATTTTTTTGGGTTATTTTCTGTTTGCCTGATTCTCCTATATTCAATTTTGAGTGGCTCCATAGAGCCAGTTCATGGTGAATTTTGCACTTATGTGATTATTTCTAGCCAACTGAAGTGCTCTATTTTGCTATTTGATTGCCCTATATGGGAAATATTATTCTTTATGGCCCTGCTTTCGTGTTTGGCAATGTAGCTACCACATTTGTTGCTAGGAAATAATTAAGCTCATCCAGTAATTATTCATAACTAGTACAAATTGCCTATCCTACTATTTTCTATATTTATAAGCATTATCAATCAGTCATTCTTAATAAGATATTATATACAACAACAACAACATTTATTCTTTATAAGATATTATGTGATTGTTCCAAAATTTTGCTGCATATATTCTCTTAGAGAACATGTTTTATCCGATAGTAGAATCAACATTTATTTTTGTATCCTATTAATAAGAAAGAGGACGAGCCTTCAAGTAATAATAATGTTGGCCCATTGTGACTGAAAGGTCAAGGGTTAAGTCTTGGAAGCGTCTTTATTAAACATAAAGGGAAGGCTACTTACAATAGTCTACCTTGCCCCTTCCGTCACAAAGCTGGAGTCTTGGCCCAAGGATACCTTTTCTTTATTGTATTAATTGGAAGGACATTGGAAATACTTACTATTTTCAAAGTAAATTTGAACTTATTTTAGGATTTATGCTTGCACTAAATACCTCGGAGATTCAAAGAAAATTTTTATAAACTATTATTTGGCCAGCCTTATTATATGGATCACAGTGCTGGCCAATAAAACAAATAATTAGCAGTAAAACATAGTGGTACTAAAATGAGAATGAAATGTTGGCATAATATCTATTAAAGAAAATAGACAAGTTGTATAGCTATGTATGACAGAGAAGAATGGGAACAATTAATACGAGTTGATGATATTATAGCTAAAGGAATTGGAAGAAAAAGGAGTAGGATGAAAGCAGCTTAGTAAGAGGGTGTATAAAACATTCCGGTTAGTTATAGTTAACACCATAGATTGCATTGAACAGGATTAATTAGCAGAAAAGGTTCAAAAAGCTGACCTCAATTTATTGGGACAAAGCTATTGGTGATAATGGCAATTCTAATACTGAAGAACATATCAGGTTGGAGATAACAATGGTTGTCGTACTGTCGACCTTCATACTTCAACAATAAAGATTGATGCTGAGCAAACAGATCTGAGGTTTTGTTTTAGAATAATCTCACCACTGAAGACTTACACTTTTCAGGTAAAAACTTAATCTATGGCTTCTTTTGGAGATGTTGACTATCCATTGTTTTCCTAATTCCTGTCATTGAATTCAGTTTATTTTGGCATTCTTATCTGACAGGCAGAGAATGAAGCAGATAGACTTGACTGGGTAGATAAGGTTAAAGGAGTCATTGCATCACTTCTGAGCTCTTCTCTAACAAAGAAGGTCCTTCACTTAGATTGTCTTCTTGTATGGATCTATAACAGGGATTTAGCGAAGTACCTTAATTTTGTTGGTGTAATGTTGGTTACTAGTTGCAAAAACATTCCCTTCTTGCTTGGGGAACAATTTTTCCTTGGTTGATTCTCCAATATATATATATACATATATTATGTATATCATATATATATATATATATATTTCGATGGAAGTATAATATTTATATTTGCATATATCTTTTTAATCAGCCTTCAGTGGGGTGTTCGGATTCACTTAGAAGCAATTACTTGGACAGCTCTCAAGTATCATTGCTGGATTCCGCCATGAACTCAAGAGGTTATGATAATGTGCCCGAGCTTCTCAGGAACATTCGTGGGAACGATTCTTGTGCAGAATGTGGTGCTCCCGAACCTGATTGGGCATCTTTGAATCTTGGAGTTCTGATATGCATTGAATGTTCTGGGATCCATAGAAATCTTGGTGTACATATATCCAAGGTTAGATGTTTGAGAACTGCTTCCTCTTTGCCATTTCCTTTTACTTATGAGAAAATAATGAAGAATGCTGAGTAATAACAGGGCTATTTACTTATTTCTTGTTTCGGCTGATTTTTGAAATAGGAAAAGAATGGATCAACTAATTTACTCTTTTAGATAATGTACATATTTACATATATTAGATTTTACATTAGATGCACCTCTAAAATGAATGCCAACTCTAATAGAAAGCAAGGAAGCACAAACTTTTTTGTAACTCATCCTGTGTCTGGTGTTAGATACACTTTGGGGCACGGGAGAATACGGGAAGACACCATGTCGAATACGAGAAGGCACCATGTCGAATATATCATATGGCATGTCCAAAAAAATATTTTTTAAAAGGGAGATTTACGTACATACCCCTTAATTCTCTTTCAATTATATATTAAGCCCTCTATTTTTTATTTTATAATTTAACCCTTCAAATTCTCTAAAAATAAAAACTAGTGTCATACATGTATTTGCAAACATATTTATAATATTTTGTATATACATGTTATTGGTAATAAGCATCCAAATAATCATAATCAACAAAAAGAATCTTTTAAAAATCTTGAAAAAGGCCGAAATATATTATTTTTGGATGATTTATGGGGTTAAGTTGTAAAATTAAAAAATAAGGGGTTTGGTATATAATTGAAGATGCATTTTGGGGTATATATGTAAATGCTTTTTTAAAGTAAAGGATATTGCTTGGACACCCCATGACACTTAGGGATACCTTAAAACACTTCTAGGATACTTACGAGAACACACCTAACACTATCACTATGTCTTTTTCTTCAATATTCATCTTTTTATTGTTGTTCTTTCATCTACTTGATCTCCTCTCCCTCATCTTATTATTTTTATTTTAATTCTTCTTTTGTTATTCTCATATTCTTTTTTTTTTTATAATTGTTCTTCTACATATTTTAGTGATTAAAATATGTAATATATTTTCAAACATGTCATGATATTTCCACTTGCACAAATCTAATAATTTATGATTTTAGTAAACATTGGATCAACTCAAAATTTTCTAGGAAATAAGATAGTAAAGAAATGACTTAAATAAAATAAAAAATTATTTATGTGAAATATCCATAGGTACCTAAGTAATTTAGTTTTTCTTTTATGAATAAGTTTTCTGTGTTTTAGCAACTTAAAATACATGGGCACTTATTATATACATATAGAAAATGATTTTAAAAAACACAAACTCTCTGACTATTGCAACCAGCCTATATTTTATCAACTATCTATATAAAGTGAAATCTTCATAGTATAAAATCTAATTAATTTTTTTTTTACCAAAAATAAATATTTCTTGTGTTTTTTTTTCATTGTTTCAAATCTAGCTTTCTTAGTGATGCAAATCTATTTATATATTGAAAAAAGAAAAAATTATCAAAACCTAGTTTAAGATAATGAGCTAAAGCCTGTTTGGTTGGATGAGAAAATGAAAAAAAAATAGTAGCTTTTATTGCTATTCTTGAATTTCATGTATGATAGAGAAATAAAGTTAATTTGTTATATTGAACATGTAAGATGTAAAATAAATTTGATGTTTATATTGAAAGTTATGTAAAATGTGAAATAAAAATAATTTTTATATTAATGTTTGTGTTGTTATATAAGATATGAAATAAATCTATTTTAAATTTTTTTAGTTGTTAGTAATGTATATATGATGGGAAAAAGGTTTTGGCCAAGCTATTTGGCTTTTTTGCCCTTGTGCTAAACTGAATTATGAGATTTTGTGCATAGAAGTATTAGATGTATAATAAGCAATATTAAATATTCATTTGTATTATTAATATATTTGTCATGTCTGTGAGAAAGAAAACAATGAGATTTGTTAAATATTCATTTGAATTATTAATATATGTCATGTCTGTGAGAAAGAAAATATTGAGATATGTGCATAAATTACTGTAGTTCGGCTGAAACCCTTTTATTTATAGGCAAGCACAGGAAGCTAGAAGCTTCCTTAACTAATCACATCATTATGCATAATTACATATAATTACAATTAATACAAATAATATAGAAACTAGTACTAATCCTTAATATGCCCCCCTCAAATGAATGTCTGAACTGAGGACATGAAGTTTGTCTCTCAGAATTTCAAATCGAAGATTTGAAAGAGCTTTGATGAAAACATTGGTGACCTGATCCGTAGAAGAAATAAATTTGACATCGAGTTCTTTGCGAGCAACCCTTTCTCAATTAAAGTGAAAATCTATCTCTACATGCTTAGTTCGAGCATGAAACGATTGCAAGGTATGTAGCTCCAATATTATCGCACCATAAAATTAAAGTGTTGACTACTGGAAAATGAAGTTCTATAAAAAGATATGAAATCCATATGAATTTAGAAGCAATATTTACAAGTGCATGATATTCCGCCATTGTGGAGGATCATGAAATGGTGCGTTGTGTTTTTTTAAACAAAGAGATAGATTATTCCCGAGAAATATAGCAAATCCTCCAGTAGAGCGTTGATCATCAGGGCAACCCACCTAGTTAGAATGAGAGAATGCATGAAGTTCAAGAGAAGATTTTTAAAACAACAAACCATGATATAAAGTACCTTCCAAATAGTGTAATATACGTTTACATTCCAATGATCTAAAGTTGGATTATACATAAATTGACATACTTTATTAACAGCAAACAATATATCAGGATGTGTAATAGTCAAATATTGCAAAGCTCCATCAATTCTACGATAATTATGTGTTATAGATATGGGCTGACCTGAGTTGGCAGATAAGGGCGGAGAGCCAGGCTACGGAGATTTCATTAGCTTAGCATCATCCATATGTAATTTGCGTAGGAGCTCTGTAATATTTTTATGTTGTGATACCTATAGCAGTGGGAATGATTTCTATCCCAAGAAAGGAATTAATAACAGCCACAAAATCCAATGGGTGATAGATAGCCAGATAGCTTATGAAACCAAGCTCGTGGTGCTTGTTTAAGTCCATAAAGAGGCTTATGCAACTGACATACATGTGCTGGATGCCCAGAATCAACAAAGCCTGCGGTTGAGTCATATATGCTTCTTCATTAAGAACATCATGAAGAAAGACATTTTGAATGTCTAATTGTCTCAAATACCAGCCTTTGGTAATGGCTATAGAAACAAAGATGCGAATAGTGCTGGGTTTGACAGTTTGACTAAAAGTGTCAAAGAAGTCAATTTTATGTTGTTGATGAAAACCTTTGGCTGGTAGTCATGCTTTGCAACGACTTATAGAACCATCAACATTCCTTTTAATCTTGAAGACCATCTTACAGCCAATGATGTTTTTATTGGGTGGAGGTGGAACTAAAGTCCATGTTTTATTATGCAATAAGCTATTAAATTCCTGTCATGGCATGCTTCCAAACCGGAATTTTCAATGCTTGAGAATGTGTTGTGGATTCAATGGTGGAGATATTATTGGCAGAAAATAAACCATAACAAGGGTTAGGTTTATGAATGCCATCCATAAACCTAGGCGCATAGAATGTATGCGAGTGGCTATTGGGGTCAGTGTAGGGGGAGGGGGTTGGGGAGGGAGAGAGTTTTCAAATGGTGGGAGAGTTGAGGAGGCGATGTTTTGGTATTGGTGTCGAAGTTATAGGAGAGTACTGAACAATTCCCTATGGGAGAGTAGGAGTGTTAGGATGGGAGCCAAGTACAAACACTGATTTATAGGAAAATACTAATTCATTGAAGCATATGTGTCTACATATAGTCAGCCAGTAGTATGGACGAGGCATGTGTACCCATAATAGTTAGATGGGTAGCCTAGAAAAATACATCTTGATGATCTAAAGGCGAGTTTGTGTAGAAATGGAAAGAAGCTGTTTATAGAGAGCAGGAACGTGCAAAATATTATTTACAGAAAGTTTAGTGGTATGAGAAGAAATAGTAGAAGATCCAGTGTGCTATAATGGTATTGTCAACACATCCTAGCAGTTCTTGACCGCTTAACAGTGCTAGGAGTTGAGTTTTCTAGAGAAGATGGTTGGTAATGTTTAGTTTAATTGTAAGAAAGTAATAGATGTTACCAATAGGGATGATAGAGAGTGTGGGAGTTTGAGATAAGAGATTTCAAACTGAAAGGAGTTTTCCATGCATATAGGTGGTAATCATCTTATCTTGATTCCCAAGGAGATAATCTATTTCTTCAAAGAGTTCGTTCGCGGGTTCAAGAGATCGTTCACGAGCTTAGTAGATCGTTCACTGCATATCCATAGTGCTAGGAGATCGTTCGCGACCTATTGATGATAGATGAGGAGCTTCATGAAGAGCAATCTGGTCGTCATCGCTTGGGTCAAGCTTGATGGGGACGGATAAAGAGAGAAGTGCCTTGCAGCTGCCTATAGAACAGGAGAGGAGAGTGTTTGCAATTGAGGAAATGGAATTAGGATTAGCTTGATTGCAATATTAGTAAAGTGTGAGGGAGAGGAAGCTTGGAGGATAAGGAGACTGGGGTGGCAGTGAATTATTATGCGCTCTGATTCCATGTGAGAAAGAAAGCACTGAGATTTGTGACCAGATTATTGTACTTGGGTTGAAAACCCTTTTATTTATAGTAAAGCACTGGAAGCTTGAAGCATCCTTAACTAATCACATCATTATGCATCATTATAGATAATTACAATTAGTACAAATAATACAAAAACTAGTACTAATCCTTAATAATGCCTTGGTGTGCTTTTGTCATGTATTTTGGAAAGTTATAATGTCACTGTGTCTTGTCAATGCTTCCTAGATAGAAAGGGCGTCAAGCTGAGTTCCAAAATGTTAAAATCAAAAGGGATTTAGTTGCCCTTTTCCCCCTGGGAAAAAGTTGTGATGATGTTGCTCTGTTGGGATTTCATTCACTTATTCTGTTCCTGCAAGTAGTGGGATTTAAAATTCCACCAGCCCTTCCTTTCGCATTTCCTCATACTCAGTTGTTCATGGTGCATCAGGTTAGATCTCTAACATTAGATGTCAAAGTCTGGGAGCCGACTATCATTGATCTTTTTCAAGCTTTGGGTAATTCGTATTGCAACTCTGTTTGGGAGGAAGCATTTTATCTTGCTGATAAGAGGTAATAAATATGTCCATTTCTTTGTTTCATATTTTGATCAGCTTAGTGTTTGTAATGACATTTCTTTGCATTAACGTGGTGCATCCAGCAAGTTACCATTCTCATGTTTCAATGCAAACATTTTGTCATGCAGTAGCATTTTCTTCAAGCATCATAAAGGGAAAATATGTTGGCAAGGAAATCCATAATTTAAAAAACATGATCAATTTTCTATGGTAACTATAACCAGATAAGAGAGACATTTTCCTGCCTTGAATATCTACGGTTTGGCTTTGATTTCTTGAATATGTGAACCAAGAATAGGAGTAATGACGTGAGAGAACATTTTTTTCTTGCTGCTGTTATTGGTTTGGCCAAATAGTTCGGAGTTAAGTTGATTAGTGCTGTATATTATTAGGTCTTAGCAACATTAGCTTGCATTTAAGAAGTTGCAAGGACCTGATAATCATCGTGCTGTCCATTTAATAGTATTCTGCAGATTGGTGATCTTATGCGTGGATTCAAATTGATGATTATACTTTCTTTCTTGCTATGAGTTGACAATCTACGTGCATACAGACTGGATGAGTCGTCCTGGAATCTCTTGTCTGTCAGCAAACCCAGTTCCGGAGATGCAATTTCACTAAAGGAGAAATTCATCCAATCAAAGGTACTTATTCCAAATCCTAACTTCATTTATTTCATGTATGGTCCTCCGATGCACATATAGGGATGGTTCGTTATGCAAGCACTATTAACTGGAAACATGAGAATCATTACAACATGATTTCTTCAGACAAATTGTTGCAAGCAAGCATGTGAGGAACAATACCTGCTTAACTGATATTGCCTTTTCATTTTTCAAAAAATGAATTCTTTTTAGTGATTACTTCGCCTTCTTTTTGGTAATTTTTGTTTTCTATTTCAATCAAGAGCAAGAAGTTCATTTGGTGCTGTCAATGTAACATATTTAGCCACTGCGGATTAGCGTGAACCAGAAGCTTTTATTTGTAGAAACTTGTAAAAATTAGTTTAACTGGTAATTGCTATTGTGATTGTGTTGCATCTATTTTGAGTCAATTCGTTGGGCTGAATTGATTGCAATTGGCTTGCAGTATGTTGAGAGGCTTATGATTGTCAAAGAAGGAAACCAACCTGATCTCCCTTCCGTCAAAGTCTGCTGTTGGGAAGCTGTTAAGAATAGTAATATACAAGCCCTCTATCGGCTCATTGTGGTATCTGATGCTAACCCTAATATCAGATATGATGAGATTAGGGCCACTGAAAATTCTAGCAGTGGGGATTCTCCTCAAAGTGGCCAGAAAACAATGAATTTCAGCAAAACAAAAAATTGTCCTGAAGGTTATTCCCTTTTGCATTTAGCTTGCCATATTGGTGATCCTGTTGTCGTCGAACTGTTGCTACAATTCGGGGCTGACATAAATGTAAGGGATAACGTTGGAAGAACTCCTCTTCACAGTTGCATCTTCGAGAAGAATGATGCACTTGCTAAGTATTTAATCAGGAGGTATGCACTTTTAGACACATTGAAACGTCATTATGTCTTAGACACATTGAAACGTCATTATGTCTTTTCGGAGACATCCAATAAAGTTGAAACATCATTACAACATTTGCTAAGATTGCTTCACGTCATATTTGGGATAGTTTTTTATACAATAGCTTTATGCGACAGTAGTTGTGGCACGAATTTTTTCTTCGCAGCTTTAGCAAAATGCTATTTTTATGGCTTGTAGCAGAAAACTGTTCCAAAAAGTACTGTTATTTGTAGATAAGCCCACCTAGATAGAAAATGTTCCTTGTTTAAAGATGTATACATAATATAATTAATTCTAGGAGCAGCTGGACACAGATGCCTGCAAAACAGGATTAATAAAATAGGCCTCTAGATAGTTGGGATCAAGACTATTGATTATAACAAGAGAAGATGATCCTTCTCAAATTCCACCCCTAGCCTGTGTTTTTTTTGGGGCTGATTTACTTTTTACCTAGTTAAAGCTAAACTTGAAGATCATGTTTTACCACCATTAACCTTCTTAAAGTGCTTAAGTGGTCGTTTAGTTCAATGTTATGTTGATGTTATGTAATATTTTGTAGATGTCAAAACATCTGGATGTTATTTTTTTAAGTGATAATTTCATAATTTTTTATAAAGTTATCTACATGTGTCATCAAACTAAATAATCAATCTCTCCAAATAGCATAACACCATAATAATATTAAAAAAAAAAAGCATCACAATAATATTGAACTAAACGTCACCTAAGTGCAATTTCAATCTGCTTAAAGAAAAAATAATTTGCCAAAGGACTGAAGCAACATAAACTTTGAAAGTCAAGCCTTACAGCTTGGACTTGTGCAACTTAAAAGAACCCTAAGTTACTTCAGTCTAAGCCATCTCCTAGACAACTAAAGTCCATCAAGCTAGACTCATAAAACAACTTAAATCAAATAACAGCCCTAAGCCATGAATTCCTTTAACTTAACAGGACTTTTTTTTTTCAATCAAGAATCTCTACAATGTTGAAATATCACTTTTTTTTTTTTCAAAAAAAAAACACATAACTGCGTCCTATTTTTTCGTCTCTCTTCTTGCTCACTGAAGCTTAGAAACCCTAGCTTCCAACAAAAAATGTCCAATTTATTTTCTGACATTTTACAGAGGTGCAAACACATCAATCAAAGATAATGGCGGGCTTACTGCTCTTGAGAGAGCCATGGAGCTGGGAGCCATTACTGATGAACACCTGTTTATCTTGCTTGCGAGCCACGGGTAAGACTGGAAACCATGCAACATTTTTTCGATCTCTACTTAATTAAAACAGTTTTGGCAATCACGGCTAACTTAGCACTAGAATTTTGTCATCCTTGCACTGTTGTTCCTTTTTGTCATCTCTGTGAAGCCTGAAGTAGTCCATAGCACATTTTTTTTTAAAACATTTTGCTCTTATATTTCTCCTTTGTGACATTTGTTAGTTGATCTCAATCATCTGGAAAATCGTAATTCATTCCCTATCGTCATCGATGCCATTGCCTTTGACTGCACATCTCAGAAAAACTCGATTTTCATCAATGCTCTTGATTAGTGTGGTTGTAGACTTGGAATGTAGCAAAAGCAGAATTGGGCAAGATATTCAGCTGCATTTTCTATTCTATTTATCCATTTCTGTTGTCATATGCTTCCTTTTCTATTTGTCTATTTATTTGTTGGCTCTTATAATTTTCTAGAGTTGGACATTCATTGTGTCGTGCTAGCATGACTTAGGAGGCAGTAGATTTTGACTCGGGAAAAATTGTATTGGTGAGGCGTCATTGCGTCCCAGGTTATGTGGCGAATCCCTAGGCATTGCGTGTGCAACAGGGTGGTGGGCCCATGCACGCGTGGCACTCGGGGATTCGCCCTCGAACTGTCGGGGCCGTTCACAATACAATTTCTGTATCAGTGGATAAAAACAAGTTTTTTTATAATGATTTTTTCTGATTAACTTTGTTTTAATGGAAGGTTTAATTTCTACTTTGTTGTGATATTTTAATGGAAATGGGCGTTTCTTTCGATGTTATTGTCACGTTATATCAAGTTATTTAAAGAAATTGAAATTTGGTTGAAAGTATAAAAAATTATAAGATTGTAATTTTAAAAGTAAATTTTAGCTGAATGGTGATCGCTTAATTCATGTTCATCATAATTTTTAAAGTATTTAGAAAAACGTTACTTCACATTTTATTTAGATTTTAACATAAAAATTAATTTTATTCGATGCTATATATATTTTTAATCAATTAAAAATAATTTAATTTTAATGCATATGTAAAATTGACAGAGATCATGTAAATAATTCAATTGTTAATTAATGACAGCTTTAACCAATTTAAAAGTTAAATCAAAATCAATTGCTTTTTAACACTTGAGATTTTAATATAGTTCACAAGAGATGGATTCATAGCTCAACTTTCTTCTAAGTTAATATCTAATTTAATATTATTTTAATATTGTGTTATGTTATTTAAATAAAATTATTATTTAATTTGATGATAATTTTAAATAATTTTAAAAAAATTATTAAATTGTGAATTAAAAGATGATATTTTGATAACTTGATACGACAATCACATGCTTTTTTAGAATTCAGTAATTTGCATCTCCTTTCTGGTTATCTGATCTGAGCAAAATTCATCTTGCAAATAGTCAACAAGAATTTTGGGATTTCTTTATAAAAAATAAATAGAGATTCTCCGCATCGATCAAGTTCAAGAATGAAAAATATATCAATACTTCAAAATTTTGAAGGTTCAAATTATGCACGTAGATGGCATACGTGATTTTGCTTTTCACGTATGCCATCTATGAAGATGTAATTAAAATTATTACAGTATCACGTAGAATTCTAGGTAAAGATATTATTGGCATACAAAGTAGATCTACGTAATTAGTAGCCTATTAGTGGATGTAATGGATGCTTATTTTGATAGTATAAAGGAAAACATTATGTAGCTCTAATATGTGATCAAAAAAATTTTAAAATTTTTGGTCATTATTTTTGTCCATTAAATGAGCCTATGTATGTCATGATATAAATATTTTAATCTCCTATTTCAATATTGCACTGTTATTATTATTATTTGATAATTCATCATTGCATTATCTCAGTTTGATTAGAATGATCCTAGTTTGAGCTGAATTAGGCATATCTCATGTTCAACTTATCCCAATTCAATTCGAATTCAAGTTGGATTGTGTCAACTTTAATCTAGCTCAATCAAACCCTTCAAAAAAATTAAAAATAAATTACCTCTACAATCATAAATTTTCAGTATTATCTTGATGAAGACCTTTAAATTTAGAACCCACACATCTTATTGAAAATAACCAAGATTGGAATATTTTTTATGGTAATAAAAAAAAAACCAAGATTAGAATGTTAGATGGGAGAAGTGATGCCGAATTTCAAGTACCCAAACTTAGAGCACACATTTTAGGATATTTTATTTTACAAAATAAAATTAAGAGCTCCTCTCCTTCAATTATATGAACTTATGGGAGGAAAAATATATTGGATGAAATGAAGAAATTGAGATCATTAATGTTTCAAGAGCAAATTATGATCAACCTTGAATCCCAATAAACGCATAAATGACACAGTAAACAGCAACAGACATCATTTATGTTGAGCGAATCCTCCATCGTTTACTGTTTGATAAAATCTTAGATGAGTTTTTTCTTTTGGAAGAAGCCTTTCAGGTGCCACAACTGCAGTACAGAGACCACAACAGAAACTCCAATGGACATGATGCTGAACCAAGCGACTCTCGCATTCGTCTTCTCGCTCACTACCCTCATATCAGATTCCCTTCATTAACCAGAAGAAACATAAGCAGTCCCTTCAAAAGTTTCGTCAGTAAATTCAATTTGGAAAAGAAAAATATCAAGTGGAAGAAGAAGGTTTTAAGATCAGCAAGCATTACTTTGATTTGAGATAGAACAAATTCTGACGAATTGCCTGCACCTGTGCTTCCAGTTTCCTGAGCTCAAGCTCCACACCCTACATAAAGTATATTTCACAAGTAATCATCGCCACCGTCATCATCGCAATCAATAGCCATACCCCACTTACTTCCATATCGAATTTTATGAATTTTTTTACAAGTTCAACTGGCATCATGTGGAGCTAGCCCAAATTCATCCCAATCTTCTTGTATAAATGCTAAACAAGTTATTTTCGAAAGCTATTCTGCTCTACACTTTCATGACATATGACTCCTATATTTTCTCTAACATAATCCTTTTTTATTCCGGCAATCCGAGTTTTACCAAAAAAATTAAGGATGTATGCGCCTAATCGTCTCTCAACCCACAATAGGAGGAGAGTGGTGGCTCAGTTTTAAATTAAGAACTACAGTACAACTGTTCCTCACAAGGTAGAGCTTACCTCAATCTTCTCTTTTTTAGCAACAGAATCCCAATCCTTGGCTGCAATCCCAATCTTCCAATCAAGATTAACACTAGCTCCTGCACTTTGACCACCACTGTCTATCCAAAAACAAGCAAGGTAATTGCCAGCTTCGGATGTCGTGAATGCAAACTGGCCGACTGAGACCTTTTCCTTCTGATGAAGTGTGTTTCCATAAGGAGAAGTAACCTAAAAATAATACCAGCTCAGTTTCTGGAGTAGTTATGGAAGCATTTATGCATCCCTTGCAACAATTAGAAGATTGTCAAGGAAATCAACTGGAAAGACTAATATATCATAGTGACAATACCTCTCTTAGATGCTTAAAGCATTGAATAACTGAATTAAACTGCAGGTAAGAAATTGCATCCATCCATGGAGCCATATCAAGTCAAACAATAATACTTTGGAGACCAAACCCAATAACCAATAACAAAGGATCATTAAAATTCTGCAAGATACTGTAAAATGTAGGCATCTTTGGAAACATACACATTACTAACCTTACGTCTCTAGCCTTTGCGAGAAGGGGCCTCAACCAAAACAACCTACCCATGTTCAAGAAAAACTTGGATTGGCACCCTATTGTCATTCCACATACATATAGTATAATACTTGAGCTACCTTGAGGAATGGTGACACAACTCCATCTTCGACCCATGAGCTAAATAAGCTAATCAACATACTTTCTATTAATATTGAATATACATAGGTTATATTCCCTTATTAGCCTAGATAGGTGGTTGCAGAAAGTAGATTTCCTTGCAACCCTAACATTCCAAAAACAAGCAAATAGGTGGAAGCCCCTCCCCCCCAACCACCACCACACCATCCTTTCACTTCAGTCACTTGAGCTATTGACAACAAGTCGTCCTCATCTTTAATGGTTTGGGGAGCAATGGAGTTGTCCTCCTTTTTTAGGTGTTGAGTTAAATTGTAGTAGTCACTACACGTGTCCCTCTTCTTCTTCATCAAACTGTCATTTTTATTGTTCACCCTCTCTTTGACCACAAAATTCTTTCATGAAAATGGCTCATTTAGGCCTTAAGCATTTTTGGCTTGAATGTTATTCACAGAATATTTTATATCTCCTAGACCGTGGTCATACCCTTAGGAGCTACCAAGGGGAAGGATAATAATGTGTTACGAACTGTTATATGGATTAGCAACATCACATGCCAAAGAAAGCACCATAGTTACCAATGAAAGCTAATTGGAGACCAAGCAAAGAGACCAATAGTAGCCACAAGTTACTATGCTAACTCATATGGATTTTGTACTTGAGCATATCATAAGCATACTTCTTTTATTTCGTTTTGTAGACTTACACATATACAATATAACGTAAATAGTGCGACCAATTTTTTAGAGCTTTATGTTACGTTAGATTTTTTTGCTAGGAGAAGGGCTATGAAGCACCGATACTTTGTGGAGCCTAACGTATCCGTATCGTATCTGTATCGGATACCGATACTCCCCGATACTCCACCAATACGTATCTGATACACCACGTGGTGTATCAATTTTTATTTTTTATTTTTAAAAATCCGATACTCGCTCGATACTTACCCGATACTTGTCCAATACTTTTCGATACTTCTAATTAAAGAAAAAAATGTTGAAACAGTTGATCTGGCCTACACGATAAAAAATAAAAAATATATTATACATAAAACAGAACTCATGCATAGACTCAAATAGTAACATTGAGAGATATACTGAACTCACACAATTGAGATTACAAAATGCTTGATGCACGCAGTATTTCGGCAATAGAAAAAAATTTGGTATTCACAAGCAAATGTATTATCTAGTTTTTCTATCTCAACCATACTATCTTTGCTTCTGTTAGACACCGATCACTTTTTTTTTACTTTAATCAAGCTCAAATTATGAAAAAGATAGAACTTTGGTCTTTTTTATTTTGTTTATTTATTTAGTTAAAGACTCAAAGAGAGAAGGGCATTAATCTGAGTTTATGTCACATTATTTATATTATTTTCAATTATATGTCGTTTGCATCAAACTAATTAATTTAAGTCGGATTTAAATTGAAACGGAAAGTAATTTACTGATGTATATTTAAACTCTCATCTCACTTAAATTGAAAATAATTAAATAAATTTTAAAATATCATTTTAATTTAAGATCTTTTTAAACTCAATAGTTGTTGAAGGATATTTTTATTTTGGGATAATTACCTACATGCCACACTATTTCGCTTTATTTATGCGTTACCCATCCATTCTTAGTTAATTACGTTATGCACACTCAAGATATTATAAAATCTTACATACACACACTTTCACTTGGTTCCATTATAATGGACAATTATAATTTTCTAATAACCTAACTATAGTTAGGTTAAAAAAAATTTGAACCATTCATCATATTATTTTAAAGATATTTAAATATATTTTGAGTGAAAATCTTAAAACTTTGATGTTTAGGTAGTGGCAAGGGAAGGAGACATCCGCGACGTTAATTGATTTTAGGATAGATCAGCGCTTTAGTGTGACATCGAAGAAGAAAAAAATATGTACTATTAAGAGTAAAAATATATTTTTAATGATTTATTAACCTAATTTTTTTTTCAAATAGATTTTGACTGAATTTTAACTTAAGTGTGTGTATGTAAGATTTCATAATGTTCTGAGTGTGCATAGCGTAATTAACTAAGAATGGATGGGTAACGCATAAATAAAGTGAAATGGTGTGGCATGTAGATAATTATCCCTTTTATTTTTTGTAGTTCAATCGTCTATAATATTTTTTTAGTGATATTAATAATGTTTAAAAATTATAATTAATTTGAAAAAATTTAAAAGATATTTTTGAAAATTATAACAACAAAATGTATAGGTTATTATAATTTACCATAGATTTATATCTTAAATATGACAATATGACGTATTATACACAAATATAACAGTCGTATCCTGACGTATCCGTATCCTACTTTTTTTAAGTTTGGCGTATAGTCATATCTGGATCGTATCGTATCTGTATCGTTGTATCGTACTTGTGCTTCATAGGAGAAAGGTATGCTCCTCCCCATTGATTTTTGCAGCATCCTCAAAATTAATGTTGGTTAACCTTTGTACTTTTTGTACAGTTGTATTAGTGTAATGCTATAGCAATGATAACTCTAAAAAAAAAGTTGATATATGATCAGGGATGAAAATCATAGTGATTGCTCTATTGGTGATGAGTCTGATGACAATACTTTGCATCAAATTTTTATGCTAGTTTATGATATTTTAAACCTAAGGCTGGCCTAAACTACACGTTAAAACAGCATTATTTGTGTGCCCAGTTGCATGAGTAACTTTACAAGAATGGAAGCAAAAAATCATAGAGACTAAGTCATTTATAATTCTACTTCTTTCTTGATGTTGCCCAGTCCATATGTTGGTAGCTCCATGTGGTAATTGGTTATGCCTAGCAATTGTCATATCCTTCTATGGCTTTCGAGTACTGGTTCTAGTTTCAAGTGGTTCGTGGTTGCCTGCTTTATTTCTTGATCCTCAGTTGCAAGTCTTGTCTTGTTTCTCTCGGCTTCCATCTCCAACTTATGCTTGGCTTTAGCTCCATGTTCTCCCTTGTTGCTGATGTCGGGTTCTGCATCAATTAGGGATCGCTCAGCTCTTCCTCAATCAACTGAAAAGTCTCAAGCTAGTTCCCCTCTAGCCACAACTGTTTCCATTGAGATGTGATGTCTATAGTAATTTGAACTCCGTAGAACACTAGAATGTGGTCCCTTTTCTCCACTATAGCCAGCATGTTTCCCTCCTTCACGTAAGACAACTCCACGGCAATCTCTAATGATGAAACTAGCTCCTGCTTCTCCATTGTCGATTATGATTTTATACCGGGCTGCTCACACACCTCACTCGCATTGCATCAGATCATTACACCTTGTTACTGCAGTGTGATTCCGACATCTTTAACATGAAGTGGAGTAGAAGAGGACGATGTGAAGCAGATACCGCAGAACACTCATCCTACGGCCACTATCATTGTCAGAAATGAGGAGATTCAAAGAGATCCAAATGAAACGCAATCAAACTGCAGAGATCCAAAGAGGGGGCTTTCTCCAACCACAACCAGGAAAAATCAAAATTTTTGATCTCTCTCTCTTCACATAGGCTATCCATATAGCGAAGGCAAAACACAAAAACTTTGTAAAACAAGAAGATGAATACCTTGGCAGAGATGGTGGTTTGATCATGGCTGGGATCATCAGAAATAACCATGTAGTCAGCGAGGACGACGACGTTAGGCTGGATCTCTTCTGAAACGCACTTCGTCCCGCTTGCAGGCAAGTTTATCCAAATGGCTCTCGCACCAGGCACCCAAGAGATGGACAGTAGAGCGAGAAAGAGGAAGGGGAAACCAAGCAGCACTATCGAAAAGGACGAGTCAACCATGCCGCCGCCTCCCTTCCCCATTGAACCCTGATCGCCGGCCACGCTCGTGCCTTTCCGGCGTAGAAAATCCCGTAGTCGCCGTATTCTGCGACGAAATTTCGCGAGGGTTAGATCGCAGCTGGTCGTCGACGACGGAAGTCACGATCTTTCGGATTTAGTCAAAGAACAAGCCCGACCCGATTAGACCGATGGGCTAAATTCACAATTTTGCGTAAATTACAGGCAGGTCCCTAATCCAAAACTTATTACTAAAATCCCACAGCAATTGAAATTAGCGCACGACTTACATGAGAGATATAAAATAATTTTTAAATTTTTTTAAAAATAAATTTAAGATTTTTACTATGACTAAAATAAGTTTTTTTTTAGGTGAATGATTCATATTCACGTGTTAAAGTCACAAAAATAACACATTATCTTTTAATTCTTGTGAGAATACTTAAATATTGTACTAAAGGATTTTAGTTCGTCAAATATTTATATAAATTTAATAAAATATGCTAGACTAAAAAAAAAAGCAATAACATAAGAACAATGTGCTAAAAAGAAGAAAGAAATCAAATACAATATCTCATTCTAAAATTGAAGAATTTTTATTTTGATCAAAGTAATATATGACATTATAAATGTTTTACAATTCTATTCATGTATATAAACAGTAAAATGTAAATATTTGTTGTATTTGTTTTTTAGCAATTCCTTCGTATTATGAATTAAGATGATCGTAGTTATGATCCCAAAGCATGCTTTCCACAATTTGAGTTAGAATCCTAGAAATTCCAATGATAATTCGAGCATATAAAGCTTCAAAATTAAAACAACTTAAGAAACTAGAACCAAGCTCTGTCTTTAAGAGCAAATCAAGTCATCAGAAAACAATTAAATCTCGAAGCTAAAAGACGACTTGAGAGTGACCAAACTTAGCACCGAGACATTGCTTTGGTCAAATGAAGAGTTCGAAAGTAATTTGAAATATAGAACTAATCGAGATGTAAGAATCATCGAATGTTAAGAAACGACTTGTACTACTAAACAGTCAAAATTTAACATCTTAAAGAAAGACTATAAACTATCAAATGGGACTTAAAAAGCAGTACTAAATAAATATCTTCTTTAAATAAAAGAATGCTAATATAATAATCCTAGATTGAACTAGTAGAAGTCATTTTTGTCATTTTTCTTTCTCATTACTTTTTTTTTTTCAGCAAATATTTGGCCACTATCATTGAGATGAAATTTATGAAATTCATTCTCCAATATATATTGGGGATAATTATTTATAATAATTGAAAACTATATTAATTATAAATTAAACACTCAATCCTCAATATTTGTCTTTCCCAAATTTAAAAAGGAATAAATTATTTAATTTCTTAAATGATATTCACACCTCTTGACATGATTAGGACACAATTTTGATATTAAATTAAAAGGAGAAATAAAATATCATAAAAGTATCTTAAGCCCAGTTTGAGGCGAGGACTAAAATGGTATTAGTTTAAATAATAATAATAATAATAATAATAATAATAAATAAATTTTAATATAAAAAATATTATTTTACTTCACATATTCAATAATTTTCAATAAAAATATCAACTTTATTTCACATCCTAAACCAAAATATTCGAATCGAGTATTTTGATTTAAAATGTGACATAAAGTTAATATTTTTATTAAAAATTATTAACTATATGAAGTAAAATAAATTTTTTTATACTAAAATTTATATAAAATAATTACAATTTTTATTTATTTATTATTATTATTATTATTTTTTAAACTAGTACCATTTTAATCTTGATTTTGATCCTCGCACCAAACAGAGCCCAGGTATTCACATTTTTTTTATTCACATTGTGCTACGTTCGTAAAGTTAATAAATACTTAGTTGTATGTTAAGCTCATAAATACTATTTGATACTTTTAATTACTCTTAACTATGAAGAACTTATAGTATCTCATTTTAAAAAAAAACTACACATGGCAAAAATTTCATAAGAATAATGTCATTATAGATATCAAATTATCCATAGATACCAAAACTCTTGAGAAAATAAGAGAACTAGAAGTAGAACCAACAATGAGATTTCGCCTTGATAAATTCCAATCAGAAAATCTGCTGCTTTAAAGCAGAAAAGATTAAAACAACACCAATGTAAATGACAAATGCTTAATGTGAGAAGAACATCAAACTGAACAATCGAAAAAGATTTGACAAATTTATTCAATGTGAACAATATCATTATTCAGATACTTAAACCGGCAAATCTCTTCAAAGAATTCGTCTGCAGTTTCATGGCAATTTTTCATCTGGGAAATCCTGATGACCATCTTCTGCAGATTTATACTGAAATCAACCAGTGATTCAAGAGTATTCAGCTTCTGCTCTGCATTCAGAGGTGATCTTACGGTTATAAGGACTTCTTTTAATTTGGGAATCACAAAACTCGAATCCAACTGCAACAACATATGCTCACATTCGTCATTAAAAGCTCGACAAAGAAAATATTGACGAGAAAAAAAAATAGGATGAGCTCAATAAATTAACTCACCTTTTTGAGACTGTTCTTTTGACATAATGCAGCAAACATAGCACCATGAATTTCAAAAGTCTCTAATTTTGGATGGTTATTGAAAAATTCAACCAAATCAATCTCAGGAAAAGGCTGTAGTGTGTCAAAATCCCCACAAAACTCAACCTTCATCTCCAGATGTTGCACATCACTAGCACACAGAAGAATGGAATGTATTGCACTCCAACTCCATTGAACTCCTCTGAGAGATAAGACCTCCAAATCCACAAGTTTACCTGTTTCCACTTTATGTAATCTCCCTGAATCACAAGAATAATACAAATTTAATTACAAAAGCCCAAGAACAACTATACTGAAGTTTGAAAATTCAACATTATTAATAAGGCATGTTGTACACACTTTTCTCAGTGTAACTTCATCAATAAAATTTAGGTATGCTCCTATGCATAACAACAAAAACATATAACATTAACTTCGAACATTTAAATCTTGAGATTTTACAAATGTAACAAAAAAATGTTACCTAAAGTAATGAAAGCATTAAATTTCTTCTTCATTTAACTTTGTTTAAAGCAATGAGTAGTTCTGCAAACATGATTGTGTACAAGTCTTTAAATTGAGGCCACAACTTTAATGATGAGCAGCATATGTAATTATGTGATACATTTTAGAACAATAGTAAAATCAATGATACTATATATAGTGCTGAATAATAATCTATAAAGAAGAAATATACAAATAAAATAAATGTAGTAAAAATAAAAATGCTAAAATAGATGAGTGAAAATAAATGAAAAGACAATGAGAAATAAGTACAATTACAATAAAATTATAGTAACCTCAATTGAGAATAAGCTCAAAGAGAATATATTATACAATTTTAGAAATAAATAATAATTTATTATTTAATAGAGTATAATAAAAATGAATAATTCACATAATTGACCCCACTCAATGAGATAAAGACTTAATTATTGTTATTGCTGTTTTATTTTATAACATCTTCCTATGATCAATTAACTGTTAATCTCATGTAAAATTTACTATGCATATACAAGTGCCCAGAAATCACAATTCATACTAAGATTAGCTAATAGGTTCAACAATTAATGAAATAATAAGATTTACAATAAAACAAATCAGAACAACTTTGAGGGGAAATTAATAGAGGTATAATTTCTGCAATATTTAAACCAGTGTGTTACATATGCAGAACATATGCAGATACTCATTATAAATGCTTATTAATACATAGTATATCTTAGTGTTATGTGCATAGTTATCCCTAAATTTAATTGGGGAGCATCAATTATATTTTTTAATACTGCTTTCTTCATAAAATGTCAAATCCACACTCTTACTACAATCAACTAGGCTCTGTTTGGTAATAAGAAAAAAAAGAAGATTTGGTTGGAATTTTTAGTGATTTTTGAAAAATGTGTATGATGTGAAATAAAGTAAGTTGGTTATATTAAAAATTGTGTATGATGTGAAATATAATTGATTGATTTATTGAAAATTGTGTTGAATGTGAAATAAAGTGATTGTTTAATGTTGAATTTGTGTGAGATGAGATATAAAATAATTTTTTAAGTTTTTTTAAAATAAATTTAAGATTTTAGCCATGGGTAATTTTAGCCATAATTTTTAGTTCATTGCCAAACAGGGCCTTAAAAAAGCAGCTCAATTTCTACAGATTCGATCCTTAGCTTAAAAATAGATCATGCTTTAAAGATATTTATACCTGTGTTTTTGGCGATGCAGAGGCTCCTCAGCTTATGGTTCTTGTTGACATGGATCCAACTAAAACCTTGAACCTCAAGAACTCGAAGCCTTGGTGAGCTCACTGACAATGTAGAATTCCCCGGACCTAAGAAATCAAGCCGGCATCTCTCCAGCCGCTCCAATTCAATCGAAACAGAGGAAACTCCATCACAACCTAGCAGTGCCAGGTCAGTTAAATTGGGACAAGCCTTAATAGCATCCTTCAGAGCTTCATGCCCAAGAGCTGCCCCAATGATCTCCATCGTCTTCAATCTCTGAAAAACTCCCCAATTTGGAGGCTTGGTGAATGAGACACCCCAAAGCTTTAGTTCTTCTAGTCCATAAGCAGCACCAATGCAGTCCACCCGGCTACCGGAAAACTTGTCGGAAGAGGCATCCATCCTAAGCTCAAGGACTCGGAGGGAACCACTGCGAAGGGAGAGCCAGGAAGAGAGGCTCGAGGCCGAGAAGGGGCAGTAGACAACTAGCTCCTCCAGGTGAATGATCAGCGAGATCATTCGGCCGATTGTGGAATCAGCTTCGGAAACTGAGTTGAAGGAATTCCGAGGGAAGTAGAGGGAGGGAATGAACGGGATGCTTTCGTTCCACTGCTTGGAGACGCAGCTGCAAGAAGCAATGTCACGAGCGTTCCTTAAGTGGGAAAGGATTTGTTGGATAATGACATCAGGCACCACATCCATCATGTTTTTGCTGATCTGCAAAGAAGAACAAAGATCAGGTAAGTTCATCTTACTTTAGGTTATTGGGAAAATGGCTGGAGAGAGATTCTGACATCAAGACACAGTTTTTGATTGTATGAGTTGCTAGATAATAGAAAAATTCATTGATGCCTACAGCACTAGTTGTAAAAACTGTTCATCCTGAAGACAACTCGCAGAAAAGAACTGATTAAGGCAAGGATCGTAAGTATTCAATCGATATCTGCGGAAATGCCACAGACCCATGATTGGAAGACCGACGGTAGTAAAAATTATTGGGGAAATAAACTAGCATGCCATGAATCTTTCTTTAAACCCCGGTGATCGAGATCTTAAAGCATACACACAAATCAAATGACATGAATCTTTCTTTGGGAAGCGTTGGCATTTTATATTCGGCTAATACAACGAAGTGGAACAGCAACAATACGCGTATAGCTTTGCTTTTGAAAAAAAAAAAAAAAGAATCTTTCGTTGTAAAATCTGCAACTTCCTCGGAGATGAAGGGGAAAGCTTACAGATTTACTTCACGCCGCTGCTTCTAACAAGAACTTCCGTCGATTGCTGAGTTCAGACCCCTGCCAACGGCTTCCGGCGAAGGGTTCGGAAAGGAGGAGGTCTGAAGAACTGCTTAAATAAGCAGCTGCATCAGAGCAGAATCTCCACGGAGAACGAATTATGAATACGAGAGAGGGAGAAAGGGCGACTTTAAATTTTAAAAATGGACTCCGCCGGGGCTGGTGGGGCCCATCATTTTTAGAAGGAGGGAGAACGTTGGGCGTCGGCCCGCCCAATCCCTGAAATTTGAAATTTCTACCGTTGCCGGGCTGCGAATCTGCCTGGGGAATGAGGGAGGGAGGGGCTGCCTAACGGGCTCAGAGTTTAGCTCAAAAATCACTCAAATTTTACTCGATTTTCAGTCTAAATCAAACTTAAATTAAAATTTTACTCGACTTTTGGCTCGAGGGCTTTTCAAGTCGAGTTCAAGCAGGTACTCGAATCTGGTCGGCTGGCTCGAATTAGATTGATTTTTAAAAAATAATATTATTTATACATTTAATATATAAAATAATTATCTTACATTATTTTTTTAAATAAAATTCTCTTACATTATTGAAATGAGCACCTTAGTCTAGGGGTGTTAAAAATATTCGAAACTCGAAACTCGCTCGGAACTCGTTCGATTTTTGAATCG
>JAEMOT010000829.1:390413-407226 GCA_019297695.1 Apostasia ramifera
TCTGTACGTAAAAACCCCAACTTCTTAATTATTATAACATAATATTAGTAAGCTTGTGGCAAGGCTATGTGTTATATGGAATATTTTAAAACTAAAATATCACCATACTTAAATTTCCACATATTATCATATTTAGGAGGCGTTTGGTTCGTTATTATCTTGGTATTATATCGTGTAATTTAGATGTCATCATATTTAGATATTATCTTTTGACTAATAATTCTATAATCTTATATAAGATTATTTATAGATATCATTAAATCAAATAATTATTTTTTTTTTACATAATATAACATCAAGATAACATTAAATCAAACGCCCCTTTAATCTTATTTCTGATAGTTTGATATATTTTAATGTGCTTTTTCTTTCACGATCAATCTAATCTCAAGAATTATGTAAAGCATTCGTCCTTCCCAAGGCTAAAGTCCCGGGGGCAAACCTTCTTTGCAAAATAAAAAATTGAACGGATTTAACTCCATTCAAATCAAATTCAATTCAAACTTGAAAAATTAGAGTTTAATTTGAAGCAAACTTACCTAAATTTAACTCATTATCAATGTTTCAAAAGACCCACCAAAATGAAGCATACAACTAAACGAAATGTATTTCCTATCTCATTAAAATAGATTTTAAATTTAAATTATATTATCATCATAATTATATTAATATATTTGATATGTAAATAAGAGCTTGGTTATAAATTTTGTGACTGAGGTCATTTGTGAACGTATTAGTGAGCTTATTTGCAAGCTGTAGAAATCAATCTAAAGGCAAGGGAGCCAAGCTCGAACAAACACAAAAATAAGATCGAGCTCGAGCTAAATTTTAGTAAATGAATATGAAATTGAATAAACTATTACTCAGCTCAGCTCGGATCATTTACAACCTTATCAAATACCTTTAAAAATTATAATAGGATAATATACATAATGTAGGGTAAGATTGTTTTCAAGTGTATATGAATCCGTATTATGAAATAAATAAGTTCGAGCATTATCTAGATGTACTAATTATAAAAATGGTTATATTGACTTGTGTCCAAAAATTTTGAAATCATTGCAAGTATGGCTCAGAAGTATCAATGTCAGTGCACTAGACTTCATCAATCCGCTAAATATTATAAAAAGTAAATTTTATCTAAGTATTTGAATTTAGAGCATGCCATCACATAGATTTACGATTTTAAAAGTTCAACGTAGATTTTTGAGACATATATATATATATATCAATAAAGTTTATCTTTCAACTCTCTCCTGTGGTTGTGCTACGCAGCGTAGCCAACAGCTAACATGCTGCTGTACTTGACTGCGGGAGGCTAACGGCTATGCAACCTTCTGTGAGCGCTGCAAAAGTTATGTTGGTGGCCCACTCATAACCCTTGCGTAAGACTGACAAAGAGTTGAAAGAATGACATTCTAAGCATTCTATAAAATTTTTATATTAAAAAAATTAAAAATTCAGTTCAAAAATTTAGATATTAAAATTTTAAAATCATAAATTATGTAATATTATGCTCTAAATTTAGAAATAAATATAATTTACTATAGTATAAAATTAATGTAATGATTCTATATATCAAACAGAAGCCTCATAAAATTTACCAAGGAAACACTCACTCACCTACAATTGCACTACTTCAGGCTTCAGCCATTCACAAAAACTGTTGCCAAAAGTTAAATAAATAAATAAATAAAAGAGAGGAAAAAACACATTATTTAATCACTAATTTAAACATTTGAAAAGGATGAGTACTGAACTATAAGCCCATTTTAGTTTATGCTCAAGTTGGGCATTGCTATTTTTTTAATTTTTTTTATAAAAAATATAATTTTTTTTTGATATATATATATATGATGAGAAATAAAGTTAGTTTATTGTGAAAATATTAAATAAAATTAGTTGATGTATTAAGAATTATATAAGCTATTTTATGTTTTTAAAAAAATAATTTTACCGAATTTAGACACGAACCAAGCAGAGGCTGAAATGATAGAGTCATTCCTTACAATTCATGATGGTGAAATTCGATTAGAAAATAATTTTTTTATTTTTATCTAGTTTTTGAGGTATTTTCAATATTTTAGATTCTGTTTTCATTCTTATATTATCTTTTTGCAACGATTGCAATGAGTTATAGCTATGAATCAATGAAGAATTCAATTCTTAATATTGATCTCTCTAGATTTACGAGGTATGTAATGTCCATACCTTATATTGTTTCTAAGTCTTACTCGTAATAGATGAGTTTAAGGATGTAGGGCCGATTTTAAATCTTTCTATAATCAAATTAGTAGCTTCTTAATTAAGGCGTTTTTAAAATGTTAAGGCTCCTTTTAGAAGCAAAACTATGAGGTTGGGCATTAAGGGAAAAAATTATCATATCATCCGGTCATGATATACACATGAGCAAATTTGATTAAAGTCTCCAAGCAAAGTCAGCTGAACAAGGGTTCTCGAACAACCGAGGTGGCCTGCTCGAACTAAGATCCTGTAGTCCAATAGTGGGGGTTTAGTCGGATGGCTGGATTGAACAGCTGGCTAGCTTGTGAACTTGTCATGTCATAGCTATACCGATGATGTAATAATTCCGTCTTTTTGGAGATAAGAAAAGGGTTCTATCATTAATACCTGGGGCATTGGGCAAAGTGCCCAGGTCCAACCGCTACCATGCCACCAGACTACTACCTCATTAATTAAGCCTATCTAATCTTATCTTTTACTTTCTCGCAATAAATGATCTTATTTATGAGAAGAGGAGGATTTCAATTGGAAATTCGACAAAAGAATTCGAAAGGGAAAGACCAGTCGGGTACTATTTACCCACAGTTCACTTTTAGCTCCAACTCTGCTCGACCAGCATCTCTTCCCCCCAACGAAGCTTCCCTTGGCATCCCAAAGCTTGCCATCATTCTCTCCATTCCTTTTAGAGAGAATATCAAGGAAGGTCTCTCATTTTCTCCTATTTTGATATCTCTTTTCTCTCTAATCAACCCAATAATCTTACTTATTCTCCCTGAATCACTTGTTTGGATTTTCACCCAAACACTGAGTATAAAAACTCTACAGATAAATGCACGTAAGTAAGAAAAGCACTAGGATGAGTACCTCATGAAAAATTTTTGTATGTACTACAACAGTTCCCAAGACTAATTGCAAATACCTGGACATCTGGGTCACAGGTCGTGACTTCTAATTGATACTAGGTCACTGACAATCTATTTTTATTCAAGTAACAGATTCTAGCCAATGAAAATGATTTTATTCTGATTAATCCAGAGATCATTTCAACTCCGTTAGAAATGAGGATTCAGAATATCACACATTGATCGATCAAATAGAGATTCAGCAACTAAAAGAGAGATCAATATAGCTCTTTCTACCACACTATCTCAAATATTTCTGTTCAGTCACTTTGATTTCACACTTCTGTGAAATATTTACACGAATCCTTTCTTGATTATAATTGGAATTCCCTTCCTATGGATCCATCTCACATCAATAACTCTACAGCTTCAGTTAAACCTGTTTTTCTTTGATAAAAATCGACGCAACAGGCCATCACAATTTGTGCTAAATTTCTTAATAACGGCCACCAGAAGCAAGATTACGCAATAACATTTATATTGATTTCTGGTCTTACTCTAATTAGGCTTTAAAATTCTGTAAGTTGGTGATGGTTCCTTATTTCATTATTTAAGTTCATGTTGCATGATAGTTTTTCTCCCTGAGGGCTTGATGAAATTCTAATATTAACTGCACGAGTTCTCTGAATTTACTTATAAGAGCATCTTAATTTAATTTTTCGAGAAAATCTCGTGAAATCTTAAGTGAATATAATTTAGATTAATTTAGTTTAATCACCTCTTCATAACATGTTCTTCCATTGTTTCATGTTCAATTTATAGGATTTTAATTCACATTTAGTTATCACATTTTAGATCTAACTACGTTCAACTCTAAAATAAACTGAACATTGTAGGCTATTCTATGATTTGAGAGAGTCAAATTGTGAGATTTTTATATTCTAATTTTCTTTGTTGTAGTTGTAGTTTTTCTCATATTTAAAGTTTTGCATATTATATGGTGCTAAAAGCTGATATGCAAAGAGAAAACATACAAATAAAATAAATATTTCAGAAATGAAGATACTAAGGTGAATGTGTGGATATACACGAAAAAATAAAATGAGAAATGAGTATGCCCGAAAGAAAGTTGGTGTTGCACCAATTTAGAATAAACTTAGAAAAAATCGGCTTAAATGATTTGAATATATAAATCGTAGGCCAATTGAAGCTCAAGTTAGAAAAATTAAATTATTAGATCTTACCTATATATAAAGAGGAAGAGGGAGACCAAAGAAGATATGACAAGAAACTATAAGGAGTGATTTTAGTTACTTAAATTTAAATAAGAATTTGGTAATTGATAAAACGCAATGAAAACAAACGTGGAGTTTTGCACATAATTCTGGTATGTTTTTCCTTACTGCTTTATATTTTTTTCGCATCTATTTTCTCGTATTTCTCTTACTTTGATTGAATTTTCGCTGTGATTTTGTGGGATTTTTATATCAAAGCAAATTTCTATACCCCACATGAAAAAAATTTAAAAATAAACAAAATAATGTTTTCATAGTTCATGAATCCAAAGAGCTTGCAGCTTTGCGTATGCTTCCGATTTAGTTTAATCCCATATCAAATAGTTGAGAAGATCTTCCAATTATCTACCCTTACAAAATGAAAGTAAACCATATTAAATTTTATAATAAACATATTAAAATAATTTTTAAATTGCTTTACTTTTGTTCACAATGTGGTATATATGTTAATTTAAAGTTAATTAAAATATATAATTTTAATTTTTTTTAAGATTTATGTTATATTTTAGTTAAGTTATGTATATTACATTAGGCTCGAACCAAAAATTGGTCAAGTTTTAAATAAATTAAAATTAATTTTTTATATTTAATTTCAAAACAATTTTAACTACAAATTAAGTTAGAGCTACAGCGAAAACTAAATAGGTTTATAATTTATAATTTCAAAATTAAAAAAAAAAGAAACACTGTGTTAATATTTTTTTATTTCAAACATGATAAAATTAATAAATATATATTATTTAATTATTTTACTAATAAGTTATAAATTAAAATTATGTAAATAAATTTGCTTGCTTAATTTTTAGAGTTTTAATCTAAATTACACAAATTATGATGTGAAAATTTCAAAAATAATTACAAATAATTTTAAATTTAAAGTCACTGACATATATTTTATTCAAATTTTTAATATTATATTTAAATACTTGAAATTTTATAAAAAAATATGTATATAAGTAATATTTAGAAATAATTTACATGTAAATAATTGTATTTTAATTTAAATAAATTATTAAAATGTTAAATGAATCTTAACATTTCTAATTATAATTTTCAAATTGTTATTATAAAAAAGTATTTTTATAAAAAAACATTTTAAAAACTGCAAATCATTTTTGTCCTTCCCAGTTTCGAAAGGCCAAATGGAATCTGTCACTTGCGAAAGGTTAACTTCCCAATCGCCATATTCTTATTTCATTTTATACAATAATTTAATTTACTAAATTTTATTATTTCATTTTATACAAAAATTTATTTTACTAAATTTTATTATATTTTAATGCAGTTTCAACACTACAGGCGGGCCAGAGAATCAGACATAATAGATTCCATATAGTTTTGTTGGTAAAAGTAAACTATTTTATTTTTATAATTATTTTTAAAATAACCGGTACCTTCGATAATATAATTGAAAAATAATAAATAAAATTTTGAAAATCAAATCAACTTCAGAATTCATAGACCGAAAAATTTAAAGTTCAATAGTCAAATCGGAGTTAAATCGGGGATGAACTAAGATGTTGTAATAATTAAAAAAACTCATAAAATATAATATAGATATATTTGAGATATATATTATTCACACACTAACACAATAATTAAACATAAACTAAATATTTAATAATTGAATACAATAATTTTAATAAATAATATCTTATGTCATTAACTCAAAAAATAATTTCAAGCAAATCTAAATAATATTAACCTAACAAAATATTCGCAAACTATAAATTGAGTCAATTATTTAGTACATCATCAAAAAATCTGAAAAAATAATATACTTTATCAGTACTAAAATACTATATCATTTTATCATTCTATATCACTAAATATTATATTTTGTACCATGTCTTCATCAATAAAATTATTTTTTTAAAATTTTTGCTACCTGCAAATCTAATCGGTCAAACCGTATTGGTTCACCGATCAACTAATTGAATCACGGTTTGGACAGAATTTTTAAAACATTAATGTCACATAAAATTTTTATTCGACGTGCCAAAAAAAATCTTAATTGAAATTAAAATTAGTGTACGAAGTATTATTTAAAATTATAAGAAATCATTTTAACTATATTTACATATACCTTTAATTATATTTATATATTTTAATTATAAAAATTAAATAATATATATATATATATTTTATATTTTGAATATAATTTAATTAATTTATATTGAATTAGATAGAATTTTATTTTTATAAATTTTATTTAAATACAATTTCATTTTAGGCATATGAATTGCAGTCAAATATAATTTTGATTACAAAATTTTAAATCAAGCTATATGTTATATTTAAATATCATTTACATGTATTATTTCATTTACGTAAAAAATATATTCAAAATATGATTTCAATCATAATTTTATAAATTTCAATTAAAAAATATTAAATTTATCAAATTTAAAATATTTATAACATTATTTTACAAAAATGCTTCTGATTAAATATGATATAATTTCTCTTTTTTTAGATATTAAATGAACTCAAAATTTACTTAAATTTTAAGGCACCAATAATTGTAATACTATCCAACAAAATATTTTTGTTTGCTGATTTAGCAACATTTTTGTCAGCTTTTTAACTTATTAAATAAATTCAAAATTAGTTTAAATTTTAAGATATAACTTTACAAAACAGTTGAGTAATTTTAGTTTTTAATTAATTTAATATTTTTTTAACTAATAATTCATTAAGAATTAATTAATAAATCACGTTAATATCAAAACGGAATTAGAATATCTAATTAAAATATAACCTATCTAGTATGCTATTGAACATGATAAAAAAAAATGGGAATGATTTAATCCCATTTTTTTTGATAAAAATTTAATCCCATTTAATGCCACGGAAAGAAATTATTTTTTTGTGTTATTTAAAAATATTTAAATATAGAGCATTTTGAGTCGAATTAGCTTGACTTAAAATTTTGAGTTAAAAAATTAGTAAAAATAGTAAATGAGTTATGCAATATAGCATCGATAACTAATGAATAAATTAATTAATTATAATTTATGATTTTAATTTACTGAATTATTCATTATTCAGTAGAACAAGTTTTAAATCACATAGCAATTTAGTGAATTAAAATTATAAATAATTAGTCAATTTATAAATTAATTATTAAAGTTGCATACAAACTTCATGGTTTATGTCTAAGTTGGACAAAATTATTTTTTTTAAAAAATAAAATAATTTATATTATTTTTAATATATTAATTAATTTTATTTAATATTTTTATAATTAATTAAATCTATTTCTCATTATATTTATATATATATATATATATATATATATATATATATATCAAAAAATATATATATATATATCTTTTATAAAATAATTAAAAAAATGATCAAACTCAAATTGTGCGTGAACCAAACATTTATAAATAGCGGTCTACCGTCTACTGACCAGCAAAAGTCCCCATCCTGCTAACCACCACAGGCTCTGTTCGTCCCTCTCTCTCTCTCTCCCCCCTTCGCCGCTCTCAAGAGACCGTCGGTGGCCCATGGCCGCATCCATCGAGAACCCGCAGTTCGGCCGCCCCTCCCCGACCGACGACTACGCCTTCTCCAGCCCCCGCCCCAGTCCCCTCCCCGCCGACCCCAGTCAATCCTCCCCTTCCTCTTCCGACGACGAGGAGGACGACTGGAAGTCTCTCTACCTCTCCAACGAAACCTTCGCCGAGGAGCCTTCCTCCCGGGACCCTCGCGACGAATCCACCGCCGACCACTGGATCGAGCGCAGCCCCGCCCTCATCCGCCTGACCGGAAAACACCCTTTCAATTCCGAGCCCCCCCTCCACCGCCTCATGCGCCACGGCTTCATCACCCCCTCCAAAATCCACTACGTCCGCAACCACGGCGCCGTCCCGGCGGCCGACTGGTCCTCCTGGACCGTCGAGGTCTCGGGCCTCGTCCGCCGCCCAGCCCGATTCACCATGGACGAGCTCGTCAGCTCCTTCCGCCCCTTCGAAATACCCGTCACCCTCGTCTGCGCCGGTAACCGCCGGAAGGAGCAGAACATGGTGCGCCGGAGCCTGGGGTTCGACTGGGGCCCGGCGGCGATCTCAACCTCTGTTTGGCGAGGGGCGCGTCTCCGGGACGTGCTCCGGCGCTGCGGCTCCATGGGCCGCCGCGGCGGCGCCTTCTACGTGTGCTTCGAGGGTGCCGAGGATCTTCCCGGAGGCGGCGGATCGAAGTACGGGACGAGCATCAAGATGGAGGTCGCCATGGATCCGAGCAGAGACATCATGCTGGCCTACTTGCAGAACGGCGAGATCCTCTCGCCGGACCATGGATTCCCTGTCCGAATGATCATCCCCGGGTTCATCGGCGGTAGGATGGTGAAGTGGCTGAGGAGAATCGTCGTCTCCGATCAGGAATCCGGCAGCTACTACCATTACAAGGATAACAGAGTTCTTCCTTCTCATGTGGACGCCCCGCTCGCCGATGCCCAAGGTAAGGCTTTGGAGCAAATCGACATTTTTAAATTCAATAATTTAATTAGACAATTTAAGAGCTATTTTTTTAATTATGTTAACGGTTAAAATTAAAAATTAAAATCAAATTATTAAGTTTAGTTGGTTTAATTTAATTTAAAATTTTTTTATTTAATTAATGATGCGGACAGTATCATGTTAACTCAGCTTTTTTTTTTTTTTTTTAAGAATTGTGATAATTCAATAAGTTTTTCGTACCTTTTTTTGTTCTTCTTCGATTGTTTGTTATTTTTTATTTCTTTTTTTTTTAACTTTTTTTTTGTTCCTCGCCTTCTTGTTTATGTTTTTTTTTTGAGATAAATAATTAAATGAAAAAGAAAATGTAATTTTAATCGATCTAATCATAATCAGTCAAATTTTATTTAACTAGTTTATTTCAATTTATAAAATGTTTAGTTGATTTTATTTTTTAAAATTTAAAATTAAATCCAATTTTTATTTTCAGTTTAATTAACCAACAAACTGAAGTGACCGAAGGCACTGTCCTAAAATTGAGTTAAATTATTAATATTTTCATTAATTTAAATAATATGTGTTAAATGTCTTGCGTGTAATCTATTAAATGAACATTCGTATCATTTGATGAAGGATGGTGGTATAAGTCGGAGCATATCATCAATGAGTTGAACATTAACTCAGTGATCACGACGCCAAGTCACGATGAGATACTGCATATCAACTCGTTGACTCGTGAAAGGATCTATACAATGAGAGGTTACGCTTACTCTGGTGAGTAGATCTATGCTAATATATTTATTTTTTACATTTTTATTTTGCAAAATGTGCAATAATATATTAAAAATTCGGTAAATAGAAATCAAAACACATGCAAAGTTATAAAAGTTTTAAAAGAAATTCACCTCAAAGTAGAGCTACATACTTGAATAGCTATAATATGAAAAAATGTACAAACTTTTGTTGACATTGAATAAATTAAACTTTGGCATTGCCCCTTTTTGGTTCATGATCAAGTTAGGCATGATTATTTTTTCAATTTTTTATAAAAAAATATAAATATTTTTTTGATATATATATATGATGAGAAATAAAATTGGTTAATTATGAAAATATTAAATAAAATTAGTCGATATATTGAGAATTGTATAAGATACTTTATATTTTTAAAAAATAGTTATGCACAACTTGGGCATAAATCAATCAAATTTTAATCCCACTAGAAGAGGTCAACTACAAGAATCATTTATTTTCATTACGGTCTATCAATTAATAAATTTTTATATAGGTCTAAGTGAGTAATATCACTCTTTATAATTTTTCATCATATCTTCTTTGGTTTTCTTCTTCCTCTTTATACTTGGGCAAAATCTAATGACTCGATTTTTTTAACTAGAGCTTCAATTGATTTACGATTTATATATCTAAATTATCTAGGCTGACTTTCTTTAATTTTATCTTCAATTGATGTAAATCTAACTATTGGTATCTTATTTATTTTCTAAAAGATACAAAATTTTCAAAATATATTTAACTGAACTCAATTGCTATCTCCAAAATATTTGATAATATTTGAAGTTAAAAATATTAGGAAAAATTACGCCCAGATCCCTGAGTTTAATGCTTAATATTGCACAGGTCTATATTTTTAAAATTTAACATCGGGGTTCTTGAGTTTTAATAAATTATCAAATGGGTCTTTTTTATATTTTTTTATTCTTAAAATTTTTTAAATTTACCATTTTACCCTTGCCATTCTCTCTCTCCTCCTGATTCGGCGCACGCGCGCGGCGCCAGCGCTATCCGTTGGCAGCCGCGCGACAAAAATATAGTCGACCAATGAGATGACGATGAGTAACATAGTAAGTGTAATGACAAAAACATAAAAATTTGAAGAAGTAAAATAAGAAATATGCTAAATTTTAATTGCGGTAGCTTGATATATAATATTAGGTAAAATGTAAAAGTATTTCAGTAAATATTTAAAAAATTTAGGCTAAATAATAATTATGAATTAACTATAAAATTTTTCATTAATTGATTTTTAATTTTATTTTGCATCCATACATAATTACACATATCTCAAAAAAAAAAATTCATTCCAAAAATATGTTTTTCCTTCAATTAAAGGCACACTTACTCTTTTATTAATTTTTTTGACGAACCGAACTTTATAAATCAATATCATTTAATAAACAATCCCTTTTATAAGAAAATACGAGGGAATAAAATTCATCATAATTTTTAAAGATGCACCATTTTCATTCCTATTTTTAAAACGTGTTTATTATTGATCATTGTTTTAAGAGCATTTATTATTAGTCTTGCTTAGAAATATTTTTAGTTGTATTTTAAATACAAATTATTTTTTATTGAAGTGCAATTCAAATGTAAGATTTGCCGTATTTCAAATTTAATGGAACCTAATTATGAGCTAAACTTTCAATTAAAATAACCATATTATATATATATATATACATTAAAATATAATATTATTAATTAATTTATATATACCTTGCATTTCTTTGCACTTTAATATTTATGTATAAACTATCATAACTTACTTATATAAATAAATTATATGTAATTTTTAAAAAAAAATCTAAATATGTATATTTGTAAACAAATTAACTCAATTATAAATTAAGTTGATTTTATTTCGAACTAATGGTTACATGCTATAGCAAAATTAAGTCTATTTTTTTTATTTTATTCTTTAATATTATAATCTTTTACATCTTATTTAAAAATTATGATAATAGTATGATTTAAATTTAAAATTCTTTATTCGCAAGCGCGAACTAAGAGAACACCATGAATCAAATCAATTTTGATTCGTGCAAATTTGTCAAATTTTAAGTGATTTTAGAGTTTTAAATAAAATTGCCAACCTTTGTAGAATATAACAAGAAAAAAGGAGAAAAAAAGATAGAAATAGAGAAGAAAAATAGATCAGAGTGTTTTAATGAAGGAGACTTAACTATCAATTTTCATTTAAGAGAGTGTTAGTGTATGATAAGCAGGCGGAGGTAAGAAGGTGACGAGGGTGGAGATCACCCTCGACGGCGGCCAAACGTGGCGGCTGTGCTCCGTTGACCACCCAGAAAAGCCCAACAAGTACGGCAAGTACTGGTGCTGGTGCTTCTGGTCCGTCGCCGTCGAGCTCTCCGACCTCCTCCCAGCCAAGGAGATCGCCGTCCGCGCCTGGGACGAAACCCTGAACACCCAGCCGGAGAACCTCATCTGGAACCTCATGGTTCGTAGCTCGCTCGTCTTCTTCCTCCCCCCCCCTTTCACTCAACTAAGATTATCGATCTTACCGCAGGGAATGATGAACAACTGCTGGTTCCGCGTGCGGGTCAAGGTCTGCCGACCGCAAGACGGCGAGATCTACCTGACCTTCGAGCACCCGACCCAACCCGGGAATCTCTCCGGCGGGTGGATGGCGCAGCAGAAGCATCTCGAGTCGCCGGACGTGGCGGCGCCGCCACCAAAGAAGAGCGTTTCTAACGCCGTCGTGAACACCTCCGCCAAGCAATTCTCCCTCTCCGATGTCCGCCAGCACTCGTCCCGCGAATCCGCATGGATCGTCGTCCATGGTCATGTCTACGACTGCACCGCATTCCTTAAAGATCACCCCGGCGGTGCCGATAGCATCCTCACCAACGCCGGCCACGACTGCACCGATGACTTCGACGCCATTCACTCTGAAAAGGCGAAGTCCATGCTCGAGACATACCGGATAGGCGAGCTCATCGCCACCACTGGAAGCACTTCTGATGCGCCGCCGGCGTGCCTCACCGACCCGCACGAGAAGGTCGCTGTAAAGTTGGTCGGAAAAACCCACGTCTCCGGAGACGTTCGCCTCTTCCGTTTCGCGCTGCCTTCCCCTGACCAGCAGCTCGGCCTCCCCATCGGCAAGCATGTATTCTTATATGCTGATATCAACGGGAAGCTCTGCATCCGCGCCTACACGCCGACGAGCCCTCCGGATGCTTCCGGCTACTTCGAGCTTCTAATCAAGATCTATTTCAAGGGGAAGAATATCAAATTCCCTGAAGGCGGGATAATGTCACAGTTCCTGGAGTCATTGCCGATTGCCGCCGCCCTCAAGATCAGGGGACCAGTCGGCCACATCGAGTATGCCGGCAGGGGGAGCTTTCACGTCGATGGGAAGCTGAGGTTTGTGAGGCGGCTAGCGATGATCGCCGGAGGGACGGGGATAACACCGATGTACCAGGTGATCCAAGCGGTGATGCGGGACCAGCCGGAAGACAGGACGGAGATGCACCTGGTCTACGCCAGCCGATCGGAGGATGAAATCCTGCTGAGGGAGGAGATCGACGGATGGGCGAGGGATCAGCCGGCGCGGCTCAAGGTTTGGTATGTGGTGAGCGAGGCGAGGGGGAAGGAATGGGGATACAGTGTAGGGTTGGTGACGGAGAGTGTGCTCCGGGAGCATATTCCGATGGGCGGCGGGGAAGATACGGTGGCATTGGCTTGCGGGCCGCCGGGGATGATTCAGGCCGCCGTGCTGCCGAATTTGGAGAAGATGAACTATGATGTGAGCAATTCTTGCCTCCTGTTTTGAATTTTTGACATACAGAAGATCAAAATTGCAAAATATAAACTTTTTGATAATTAACAGTTTGGATCACCAATCTTCTGATAATATTTGATTGAAATACATTTTCAAGGAAGTTGCCGAGTTTGATCTCGAGGCCTTCCCCTTGGAGATCTTGATGCATTTGTTCTTGCAACATCAACAACTATCATCCAGCCGTTGATTATCTGCTGACAAAAAAAAATGAATTTTGATTAATTTTCAAAGCATCAAACTTGAAATCACTGCAAACAAAACTTAAAGAAGTTGCTCAATTATCATCCCAACTTCAGTGAATATAAAGTCAACTCATTTGAGCCAAAATCAGTTTATCTAGAAACCAAATGAGTGAAATCAATAGCAAATTTGTATATTTGATACTTTAAAAGGTTTATGTAAAAATGATGAATATAATAAATATTATCCAGGTCCTTGAAGTTAGAAGTAATATCACACACACACATAATTTAAAATTTTTTTATTTTGAGTCTCTAAATTTATTAACCATATCATTCTGATCTTATTAAGAAATTAATAGAATGTGCTTAATATTACTTTTTTTTATCTCATCTCTATCCCTCTATTTTTCTTGCATCCTCTCTATATAAAAGAAAAAAATGCCAAAAAAAATAGAAAGGTGAAAGTATATGTAATTTCATCAAAAAATCATATTTCCATCACCCACTAACAAAAAGCTAATGGAGTTTGTTAAAAGAAATCTAATTTAAAAACTTTTTGTAGCACTTTCAAAAATTAAGAATTTAAATGCAAGATTTTTAAAATTATGGACCTACATGATAACTGCAATAACTAAGCCTTAATCCCACTAGATGGGCTATGTACCTGCATGATATTATGTCATAATCTCAAAAATCTGAATGATATGTACCAAAATGAATATTACAATCTCAATTCAAGATGTAAACTTAATTAGAATCTTACCGACAAAAATCAAAATCAACTCGAGATTGCTTACAATCATGAAGGGAATAGGCTGAAGCATACCTTCCCGTTCATCTCTTTGAGAGCAGCACCGGCTGCTTCCTCCGTTGTATACTCAAGGAAGGCATACCCTTTTGACCTCTTTGATATTTTATCCATTATAACCTTCACTGTTGCAAAAGGTCAGAATTATAGATATTTATCAAGCGCTAATAAAGAATGGGGGATTTATATTTCAACCCTAAAATTACCTTTATCATTCATTTAACTCTCAAAAATGAGTATTTAAAATTTTACATCTGCCACCCCCGAGATGAATAATTGCAATCTAACCCATTAAGGGTGAAAAATATAAAAGTTCTACGACATAGCTCCAATAATTGATTAATAAATTGATCAATCATAATTTTCATTGAATTATCTAGAAGATTAAATTCTAATCCAATAAATACTCCAATAAATTAAAAGTTTAAATAATGATTAATCAATTTATTGATCATTACTGAAGCTGCACACACAGCATATTTTAAAATATAATTAGCATGTACGTTTTTCACAGATAATAAATGTAAATTATAGGAATGAGTATTTACAACTTTAAAAATGTCAAAACAATTAGATATTTTTCAACTTAAATAAAGAAAAGAGGATTTGTATGTCACCCTCAAATCTGTTCTTATTATTCATTTAACTCTCAAAAATGAGTATTTATAATTTTACATCTACCATCTCTAAAATGAAAAATACAATTAGTATGTACATCATTCAAATTTCTGAGAATAAAGGCGAGAATCCACGCACCTTCAACAAGCTCACCAAAGCCCTCAAATGCTGCGCGTAGAGTTTTTTCAGATGTGTAGAAAGATAGCCCTGCCAAAGATATTGTTGAGTGTGAATGAATATAATTTATTTGTGTACAATTGAATTTCCAGCTATAGCCAAATATGTAGGCTTAGACTTCTAACATTTAACATGGTATACCAATCAGAAATCTCAAATTCGGTAGTGTTGCCCCATTACACGTCCCTATTTGTTTTTTCATCTTCCTTAAAATAAGAGAAAACATCCAAAATGAACTTGTTCAATTACAAAATGATGCATAAGCATTCAGATTGATGCCGACTTCATGCTTCAGCATTGATTATAGTATTTTATTTTATTTGGGTGCTTATGTATTATAGAAATATAATATTATCATTTGTACTCTATATATATGTATGTGTCCTGATGAAAAAAAGAATGATAGAATGTGAAATATTTTTTATAATTTGTGTTTCTAAACTCCGCATGGTTCTTTAGAGGTGCTGTTTGGGACGGACTCCAAAAGTATCACCAGCATAGAAATGGACATCGAGCAAGCTTCGGCTCTCAGGAGGTTGAGAGAAAGACATCGAATGAGCTCACATTTTCATGGTCTCTCTATATCTTTATGTATTCCTATATATTTCTTAGATGTTTTCTTCTTGTATGCCTTATTTGTGTCATTTATATCAATGCATATAGCATAAAAGTTGCAATGTTTAAATCATGAAGTAGTGTTAGGATGGAATAGTACCTCCTCACAAGTATTATAGGATGCAATGAAAGTGACAGAGGAAGAAAATGAATCACACTGAATTTACATAGTTTGACTAATTTTGACAATGATTACACTAAGTCAAGTCATGATTTTGTAATGAATATTTACCCATTTATTATAATGTTGTATAGTAAAAATAGTTGACAAAAAATACTCACCAATCACCAATCAACAAATACTCAAAACAGGTTCTTAATATTTTTAAGGATAAATTACATCTAAGTTATTGAGTTTAAGGTATAATATTACAAAGATTCATAATGTAAAAAAATTTAATATCTAAATCTCCAAATCATATATATATATATATATTAATCAAGTCCATTTTTTCATTTTTTAAGATTAAAATTGTTTAAAATATCCAAAATATCCTTTTCTCCTTCCTCTCTCCCTTCTATCTGTTGAACTCTTATCGATTTTGATGAAAACAAACACGTTAATAATATACTCGATTAATTATTTTTTAAATATTAGTATATATTGTTCTTAAGCTTTTCAGGATCAAGAAGGATGATCGTCGAGATAATTTTGACTCAAGATTGATGGAATCAAGCTAAGAAGAAAAAGAAATGAAGTTGATCAAGATCGCTGAGAAAAGAAGCATCAAGTCGAAAAGTCAACTTCAAAAATGCATTTGCTATAAAATTTTAGACCATCATGTAAGTACAAGAAATTTATGGCTTATTTATCTGGAGAAAATTAAAATAAATACAATTAAATTTATTTGTGATTTTTTTTTTATTATTTTTTTTATTTTTCGGATGATTAAGATTTTCGAAAAATTTTAAATTACAGAAATAATTTTTTTTAATGACGTGTTTTCTTCGATCTTCAATATTTTTGAT
>JAEMOT010000830.1:3246-69913 GCA_019297695.1 Apostasia ramifera
TGTTATTCCATTTCTTTATCATATATGCATGCTTAATTAAAATCTATGTTATATATGTCTAATTGTTTGTTATTCTTATTATATTATGTCACCATGTTGTTATTATTATTATTATTATTATTATTATTATTACTGTTTAATATTTTTTATTTAAAGGCTTTGTTAGTGTACAACCTACGAGTCTGTTCTAACGGACTCTGTCACTAACGTGGCAGGTACTGAAGCACTTAATCATGGGAATGGGGAGAATGCCAGTCAAAAGAATAATTAGTTTATTATTTTATTTCCTCAGAGAGTGACTTATCTGCTTATGTGTTCGGTTGAGACTAAAGTAGTTTTGTTTCATTTGCTTTAGTTGAATGTTTAATTCTATTCTAAGTTATAGTATTGTGAACTATTGTAGTAGCTTTTGATCTATTTAGTTTTCTTCCGCTGTTTATTTAATTTTTCTTCTTCCCTAACTTAGATAAATATTTAGTGTGATGGCTAGGGTCGTCACATGATATCTCTTCGAAGAGTTGTTCGACTAAAACGGTTCGAAAAGATTTTATCAAATAAATAAATAAATATATATATATATATATATGTGGTGTTTATCAATAAAATCCTACTTAGATCTATTTTCTCACGTATTGCATTTCTAAAATATAAATATATATAATAGCTTTACAATTTATGAATAATAAGAAATAAAGTTATAATATGTTTACAATATACGTTTAAATTTACACTTCAGTGATTATGCGAAATTTTTTGTTCTGCTGCATTGTGATTGAAAGAAGGAATAATATTGCATATAAAATATTTTCATGAACATAAAGAGTTGCCATTTGATTCAATGTTAACTATGTTATTTCACATTATCTATACATTACATAACATACATATCTCACTTTTTAAATAATAATTTCATAATTTTTTTAAAAATTATTTATACATATATATTATTAAATTAAATAATTATTCTTTTTAAATAATGTAATTACTACTAAGAAAATATTAAATCAAATATCTCTTTATATATTTAACATTTCATGTTATCAGATTATTATACATTTTTAATATTAATATTTTATATTTATTTCACAATTAATTAATGAATCTTAATATTAAATATAAAAGTTAATTTTATTTCAGATATATATAAATTTAAATAATAGCATTAAATTAAGTAATTTATATACATTTTAAATATTAAAATATTTTTTAACACCATTATGCATAACTTTTTTTCTATCTCAAAAATAAATTTCTAAAATTAGAATTAATTAAGTAAATATGTGCATATTTTTAACTATAATTTGCTAAGTTGAAAAAGAAAAAGGCATAAAAAACACATAGAACATGAAAAAGTAACTACACACAAATATTGATATTTTATTCAGCTAAAACTTTCATTACATTAATTTATAAAGCTCTTATATGATGACAATAATGATATCAAAGATTTTATCCCATTATATAAAAAAATCAGCTATATAAATTATTTATTTTTATTATATTTTATCAACATAAATTTTATTATTATTTTATCAATCAAAATTAATTTTTTTTTTAATTACAAGAGTTTACATCAATATTCGCATTTCACTGCTTACAACTTCAAATTCTATCATTCAATCAATTTTATGTTGCATTACATTTCAGAGTATTTTGCATTGAATTTGAGTGCCAAAAATGAATACTTATATATAATATTATAGCAAATTTACCATGATTAAAATTGCTATGAAATTAAGTGAATTATGTACCTATTAATTCAACAAAACCAATCAGTGTCTAAAGTATTTAAAAGTTTTCATTATTAGGAATTTAAAAAAAAAATCATTATTATAAATCCTAATTGACCAAATTTATACTTTATAAATTCATTTGGTTCAGATTTTTTTTTCATTCAAACTCAAATTTTAATTATAAAAATCAAATTTATTTCACATCTAATATAAATATAAATATTAAAATTAATTTTATTTTATATTTTACATACTTCGTAATATTAAATTATTATTTTTTCGTTAAATTTATAAAATAATTTTTTATTTTATCTAAAATTTAATTCTCAAACTTACGTCGTTACATACCTATAATTAATAAATTTTAAAAATAACATTTACTGAACATGATTGACCTCTTTTATTTAAATAAATTATAAAATTATTTATTTGTAAAATAATTTAAAATATTGCTTGATCCTGCTAATGCCAAATCAAAAGAAGCATTATTTTTTAACAAAATAGTGTTATATTATAAAAATTATCTTATAAGTTTCTATTTATTTAAAACAACTAAATTATCTATTTATATGTAAAACATTTAAAACTTAAACGCCAGACATCTTATACCTAAAATCATGATTAGTGCTGAACATAATCAAATGGGAAATTTGACAGAATTATTCTCATTAAGATGTAGTAAACTTTCCTTATTCACAAAAGAAATCGCAAAGCTTCCTTGCCCTCTTTGGAAACATAATTAGTGATAAATTAAAGAGTGCAGGACAATGATTCTTATAATTAAATTATGCAAACTTTTTATGTTTCATTAATATTAGGGTTAATTATATTTAAATTTCTAAAATTTAAAAAATATAAATTAATTCTAATTTAAAAAAATTTACAAAACACTTTGCTACGTATAATTTTTAAATATACATAAATTTCTCAAATATAATAATATAATTTATATGATTCCATTGACCTCTCAATTTGATTCCCACTTGATATTAAAATAAATTATTAATATAAATCAAACATATATAGTCGTCAAGCTTTTTTTATATATAAAAATACCTATTATTTAATTATCATAATTTTTATTTTTTTAAAGTTTTATTGCAGTTTAAATTTATTCTCTTAAGTTAATAGTTTTTAAGGAAAAAAATATTTAAAATAAATTTACTATTTTTGGTAACATAATTTTTTTAAATAAAATAATAATTTATTTTTATTTTTATTTTTAATAAAATTGTAATATTTAAAATTAAATTTTTTTATATAAATCATATATGAAATTTATTTTGAAAAATTTTAAAAATTGAAAGCAATTTTCATTATCTCTTCGGCATCCCAGATGTAATTTACCCTTAATATGTTTTTTTAAAAAGAAAAATACCCTTAATATTACCATCATTAACATAATCTAACCTTCACACTCGAACGGCGAACCTTCACACTCGAACGGCGTTACGAAACATCTTCCATCTCCCGTCTAATTTGATTTGACGTTCGAAAAGAAAGGTAGCCACAGGACACCACCTCTCTCTCTCTCTCTCTCTCTCTCTCTCTCTCTCCCTCTCTCTCCGTCCCCTTCCTCCTCTCCGGCAAGGGTTTAATAAGGGCTTGGAAATCGTCTCCTTTCTTATATGTTTAATTTCCTCCATTGTTCTTTCGCTCTTCAATTCAGCTTTGAACTGATCTAATGGATGATTTCTCGCCACTGGGAGGATTCAACCAACAGAGAGGAGGACATGAAGATTACATGTATTCCATCCTCTCTTCTCCGTCTTCTACACATACTCTCAAACCAGGATCTCTGGTCGCTGCACCGGCGGCGACCTGCTCACCTCCCGCCGTCGCATCCGCTTCCTCCTCGCAGAGTGCTCTCGGAAGCAGCGGGCAGCCGCCTCCGGAGGCGGACGCCATCAAGGCCAGAATCATCTCCCACCCCCACTACCCAAACCTCGTCGGCGCCTACATGAACTGCCACAAGGTCGGAGCGCCGCCGGAGGTTGCCGCCCAACTCTCAACCATAGCCGGAGAGCTCGAGCTCCGGCAGCCCGCGGTGTCCGGCAGTAGCGACCCCGAACTCGACCAGTTCATGGTTGATCATTATTCATTCCTCTCCCTCTCTCTCTCTCTCTCTCTAAAGCCTCTAACTTGGTTCTATGTATTCCTCTCTATATTATTTCATAAAAGGAAGCATATTATCATATGCTTGTCAAGTACCGTGAGGAGCTCGCGAGGCCGCTCGACGAGGCAGCTGATTTCCTGCGGAGGGTTGAGTCCCAGCTCAACTCAGTCACCGGCGGCTCTCCGCGTCTCCACTGCTCCGCCGGTAACTCATGCTACAATCACCGCCCTCCTTTCTACTTTAAATATGTATATATAGGTACTGCCCTGAAAGCTGAAAGCTGAAAGCTGAAAGCGCCATGTGTTAATTAGGGTTTCTGTCCCATGGGTTTCTCCAGTGCAAACATCGGTCTTTCTTCACTTAGAAAGGAAGCAGGATGAATTAGGGTTCCAGGGCTCTGAAAAAAATTTAACTTCTTTTTGAGGGAAACGTACCCACCCATGGTGGCTTAATAGCTCAAGAATCATCACTGAATTCGATCGTTTCATTCATCCTTATCCCAACGAACTTTTAAAATTCTGTAAATCCGTTCGCCCTGCATGCTATATTATATTTTTAATTATAAACATACATAATTAATTAAATACTTATACGTTTAGTATCACAGATCTCGAAGTTGAGGGTTACAGAATGAGGCTAACAATGGAGTTCCCCTCACATCACGGGGGTGAGCAGTGGAAGACATTAGTGAAATGCTTTGATTTTGAGGGTGAGCCAGGGGGGAATGGACACGTGGTTGTTCTGTTCTTAAACAAGGAGGAGATCTAAAGGAGAAAATTCTGACACGATTCTTTAGGGTTTTTAGGGTTCCAAAGGAGAAAATCTGCCTCCCCAGTCATTATAAGAGAATATTAATCCCCACTTTTTTATTTTCTCTTGAACTCTGGATGAACAGTACTGTGAAAAGAACATAGGATTCTATTCATAACAGTAGCGAAGCTTGATTTCTGTGTGACATTTGTTAGCTCGATCGATGTAGCTTGCAAACTGCATGCCCATTGGATCTGAACTGGGATTATAATTAATTAGAGCTAGCTAGCGTTGCAGCTTCGTTGTAGATCTAGTTATAAATTTGGATATTATTTTGTGTATTATTATATTGATTGTTTGCAAACGAATGGGAGATTGTAGGTAGTGAAAATAATGCAGAGATCATCTTCCTGTCCTGTCATGCTAAAACAAATTGTATAGATCTACAGCAGTACAGCTTTCTTGCTTGGCTTTTAGTAGTATATATGCCTTTAAATAGCCACTTCTTGTTACCCTACGTGAAACCCTTTTCCCCCTCCCACCTGCATGTCCTGTGCCTTCATGTGGTTCGCTAACAATCTTTTTTATGCATTATGAGTAGAAATGAATGGTGTTGCTCTCATTTATACTAGAGCAGTATGGATGCTAAAATGTAATATCCACTTTTAATGCATTCTAGCATAATGCAGAAAAGCATATAGAAGAAAAATCAAGATGATATAGAAGAATCTAGAAACTGTAATGTATTTGATTCTCTTCCAGACTATTTCAAAGTCATGTTTGTATAAATAGTCCCCTTGGCCATGCTTTCAAAGTAATGAACAATACATGTTCACACCTACACATTCTAGAACACTACATCGATCCTAGCTACTTCCTCTTTGTAATTTAGCCTCCAATCGCTTCTTCAAGATTTATCGAAAGACTCCCTATATTTGATCTTTGAGCTTCGTTCCATTGCCATTAATTTTGTTGAAAGCTTCCACACTACAAATAATCTCACCCAACTGTTCCAATAGACATTGTCTAAATGGCCAAACTATAAAAACATTCGACCTCAATCTCTAAAAAATTATATGTGTGTGTGTGCGCGTGCGCTTATTGAAGAATTAAGAGATGAGGATGTGTTTTATATCCGATTACCTATGTAATATAGTTGAGCAAGGCACCAATAGTAAAGAATCCACTATGCCAACAAATAAGGAGATGATAGTAAAGGATGTAATTCCATCAAAAAAAAAAAGACAGTAAAATGGTTCTTTGCATATTTCATCAAGCTGGGGAGAGACTCGTTTTTCCAAAAATTGCGGGATACTTGGTGCAAAGGTGCTAGAAGTTCTTCTTCAATCTCTAAGATGAGATTTCAAGAATTTAAAATGAAGGATTAATTGAAGACTATACAAGATAACATTGCTTATGGAATTGGTTAATCAAATCATGATAACCTATGGAAAGAAAAGTACAGGTCAAAAAATCATAGAAAAATATTGACTACTCTTGCAGAAAAATACGACCTAATAGCGGAAACTGAAGAATTTAAAGATTCAAAAATTTTAACAGCCGTTGGGTTGATTGTTTCTCTTGAAGCACAAAAAAAGAAATAGGGGAAATGAAAGTTTAGTTGAATGCGCCATTCAGGCTAAATTAAATACACAATTTCAAAATATAGAAAAGAATACCACTAATTTTTTTTAATTGAGTATTAATGGAAATGCAAAAGAAGAAAGATATACATATCTTCCTCATGGAATCTAAAAACACACAAACTATTTAGAGAAAGATTGCTCTCATGAAGGAATGCCATGATGTGCCAAGTGTCAAAATTTAGACATGTTGAAACTACATGTCGGTCTATTTTGAATTATTATGCCAACTATATTGAAGGAGAGCCGCTGCAGTAACCAAACATCAAATAATAAAAATATCTTTTACAACTTGGACATGCAAAAATTGTTAACATCTAAAATTTAAATTTTGGTGGGAAGTGAAGTTTTTCTCAATTTTTACCATCGAAGAGAATTGTAGTAGTTGAAAAAGTGATATCATCGAATTAAAGAATATAGTGGTCGAAATGTAAGAAAGACGATGAAAATCAGTGCCTTTTGAAGGAGACAGAAAAGTTCGAAAATATCAAAGGGTCGAAGAGCTAACTTTTGAAATACCACCTAGTATAACAAAATTTAGTAATGTGCCGGTTAGAAGCCAGCTGTCTTTTCACTGCCAATGCTAAGTGTTGTACTTAATTCAGAGCAAATGGGCTGTAAAAACAAAAGCTATAAATTGTTAATAGGGAGTCCTTAGGAATGGATCGTAGGGAACTGAGCAAATTAAGGAGAGAGAAAATTTACTTCTTTTTGAAGAATAGATCTAGGGGGCGTTTGGTTCGTTGTTATTTTGGTGTTATGTTATGTAATTTAAATGTCATGACATCTAAATGTTATCTTTTGACTAATAATTTAATACTTTAATAGAACATTATTTATAGATATCATTAAACTAAACAATTGCTTTGTCTAGATAACATAACATAACATCAAGATAACATTGAACCAAACGCCCCCCTATTGAATTTGTTGTGAGATGATTTCCATTTTGATCTGTCTAACATTGACGAAATCTACATTGGCTTTCCTCCCTTTATCTTCTTCTTCTTTCCTCTGACTGCCCCTTGAATCCAAGCCTAGAATTGTTTAATTGAAACTTAGAATTCTCATATTCCTTTAAGTTGATGCTCATCGAAGGATCTGTTGCTGATTTATCCAGGAACTTATAGTAGTTCCAACGCTACAGTGGCATAATTAGTGTAGCTTAGTATTGACCCGCAAGCAGTGATTGCTCCCCATGAGAATGATAGTCTCCCATGGTATCTTTTAAAATGAAAAGTTGCTGAGGCGAGTTAAGTTGCAAAGGCAAATGCTGCCGAAAATTCGAGAAAATTATTGAACAAATGAATGGAGGAGAAAGCAACGAAAAAATTAGAAGAAATGGACCATGAAATTAAGAACATGATCATTTAAAGAATGACAATTTCAATAATAAATTTAATTCTCATAAGAAAAACTATCCCAGAGAAGGTCACCTCAAAGTCAACATATAAATATTTGGAACAATTAAATATAGAATGGAGAATAATAAATGATTACATTTCATTCCAAGAAATACAATATTTCAAGAAACACTACAATATAGAAATAATACAATAAAATTAAGTTTTTCACTATTTTCATTCGTCAACAGAGAGCGAACCCCTCAATTCAGAGCCAATGCCTCAATTCTATTCTTTCAATTGGATCTTTCAAATCGTCAGATCTAACCCATTTTTTCAATCATCCATTTTCAATCCCATTTTTTGATCTTTCATTTTCTATCTTAATTTTTGGCCTTTGCTTTTCTGCCTATATCTTCGATCATTACCTGCAAATTTTATTTGGAAGCAATTAGAAGTTCAGATTTATGAAGTTAAAATGCTACAAAAAGATTCTTCAATTCTTTTAAGAATGTAGAAGTGAATATCTGTAAAATAAAGTATGTATGTGCTTGAAATTAAGACTCAATCATGAATTTTGAGCCATCTCATAATTTTGATAGCAAGTTAAATAGCTTAATAATATGCTATCGGGAATTTAGGTAATGATAAACTTTCACGTTTTTGTTATGGCATTGTAAATCTTTGTAGCAACAGATTTTCATGCTTTTGTTATATTGTAATGTACTTTCTCACGAAGTTCAAATCCTAAATGCTAATTTCGCTTAAGATCTCCATCAGATTTGTGATGCCTACCTCTCGTTAGTAGGTTGTCAATCCCCTAATATGTTATCTTCCAAACTTACTGAGTTAGATATAGATATATTAAAAAGATCATAAGTGGATAAATTCTAATTCCACGTATAGGTAAAGCAAGTATAGAAAGTCTGAGTTAACTAGGTTGGTTGAAGATAACACACTTGTATCTTATACTCTGTGTTTCGCCTAATTCACCGTAATGTCTTTAAACGATGGTCACCATGATTTTTGATGAATATTATGTAATTTTTAAATTGAAAGTTTAAGTGAATTAAGTACATTGGTGAAGTCTTAGATGATATAACAAATGAGATCTTAATAGGGCTCTTTCTTCATCTCTATTCATCATTGTATCAATTAGTTTAGTAAGTTAATTTTTTTTTAATCAAAAAATTTATTTATTGAAAGGAGATGGATAATTAAGCGATGGGTTTGCGCCTATAGGAAATCATTAATCCCCAAAAACTATAAAGTTTTAAAGTTATCACCTTTAAAGCAAAATTTAATTTTAATCTTCTTTAAGGTTTTTTTTGTTTGGAAAAAGCACCCAAATTTTTTCAAAAAATTCTTTCATCAATATTTTATATTTATTTTACATTATATGTAAATTTAAATATTAAAAATTAATTTTATTTCACATTATACACATATTTTTATAAAAAATATTAAATTTACTTCACATTTAACTCAATCCTCAATTATAAATAGCTTTATTTTACATTATAATATTAAAATATAATATTTTTTTTTGCCGTCTCAAAAAATCTTCAAATATATCTAAAATATATTCTAACCAAATGAAGCCTATGAGAAGGAAATTCTTCGATGTTCAGTAAACTCGTTGAACTTTTTTTGCTTGAGCACACAGAAGTCAAGCTAGGAAATAAAGATCTTATAGGCAAGGAATAGCCTATCTAAACAGAGAAAGGTTCCTAAAGTTTTATTAGTTCCTAGCTTGCTTCAAAACTTATAATGATGGAAAATACCTACGTACTGCATTTTGAAAGAGATTAGGATGATAGAACTTTGGCAATTTAACTAAAGATAAAATACTGAATAAATTTTCCAATTTAATGGCATTATTTACTAAATACTGTACTATGAAAGCAACTATTGATGAGTCCTAGATATGGCATCAAAGATTTAGCTACTTCAATAACCATGCCTTGAATATTCTTCAGTAGATCAAGAAGATGCGATGTGAGATCTTCTGGAGGAAATCTAGCTATGAAGCACAAGTACGATACAACGATACAGATATGATACAATACAGAGACTATGATATAACAAACTTAAACAAAATAAAATACAGATACGTCAGGATATGACTGTTATATATGTATGTATAATACGTCATATTCTCATATTTGAGATGTAGTTCTATAGCAGATGAGAATGATTTATACAAATTATTGCTATAAATTTTAAAAACATCTTTTAGCTTTTTTTCAAGTTAACTATATTTTTTCAAACACTTTTGATATCACTAAAAGCAATATTATAGACAATTTAACTTGAAAAAATAAAAAAATTTAATTGTTGAATTTCAAAAAATATTAAATTTGAAATAATATCATATTATTTGTTTAATTACTTTCCTACTTTTCAAATTATCTACATGAAATAAGAGTTTAAATATATATCAGTGAATTAATTTCAGCTTTAATTTAAATTCGATTCAAATCGACTAGCTTAATTCAAATAAAATACAATTAATAATAAAGATATTATGACATAAATCAAGACATACTAACCTGATTAAAGCATATTTGTGTTTTCTCTTTGAATCTCTGTCTAAATAAATAGGTAAAATAAAAAAGGTCAAAATCTTATTCTTTTCATAATATGAGCTTGATTAAAATAAAAAATATGACCAATATCCAATAAAACCTAAGACATTATTAATTAACATAGAAAAAATAGAAACATCATTAATATTTATAAGATCACAATAAAAAGTTAGCTAAAGTACATGGCACAGCTGCTTGTGAATATCAAATATTTTTCTATTGCCAAAACACTAGCGTGTGTAAAACTTTTTGTGATCCCAATTACGTAATCAAGTATATCTCTCTCAATTTTAATGTTCAAATTTATGTATGAGTTGTGCTCTATGTATGAGATACATTTTTGTTTTTTATTGTGTAGGACGAATCGACTGTTTTAATTTTTTTTCTAATTAGATGTATCAAGACGTATCAGATAAATATCAAAAAAGTATCGGGCAAATATCACATTTTTAAAAAATGAAAATAAAAATTAATACGTCATGTGGCGTATTAGATGTACATCAGGGAGTAACGATATCTGACATGAATACGTTAGGTTTCACGAAGTATCAGTGCTTTATAGAAATCTAGAGATGGAGTCCACGACGTCTATGAGGTTGCCTATTAGGGAAGCAGCACTAACCATCATTTCCTTCTATGACATAGGTTTATTTTATGCGAAAATGATCAGAACACAAAAACCAAACAGTAATGGAGATGCACGATCAATGCTAAATGAGAGGTCTTCTGATGGATTTCTGGATAGAATTAATTGACACGTAAGTCTACCTAATAAAATAGGTGTCGAAACTCTGCTATTCCTGTTCCTCAGGCATTGTTGAAGATGCATTCTTGAAGACCACTTCCTTATCTTCGGTTGTTAGTTCTCTGCTTTGATGGTGCCTTCTTCTTTGGCTTTGGGGTTTCTCTTCAAAATTTTCATTTGGTGAGTTTTTTTTTACTCCTCTATCCGCTTGATCTGGTTCTCCATTTGCTGGAGATAATTGATCGATTTTCCCCTTCTTCGTATCTTCGAGAGTCTAGTTCTCGAACAGCACTACATCTATATTCTTATTGACCTTCTCCTTTGGGTCAAGCATTTTACTGATATGTCCTTCCCTCTCTTGATGCTTTCAAAAATCTCTCATCCAAAGGAATCCTTATAAGTAATTGATTAATCAGGTCCATAATTATCATCATTGCCTTTATCCAATGTAAGATCAATGGACGAGTGTCTAGAAAGCAGTGAGTAGAAGCTTTTAAAGAAATAAAACTATTTACATGAATTCAAACAAGTTAATATCAACAAAATTATCTGAAGTCTTAAACACAATGGAGGAGCCAACCACCAGTATATCTTCAATTACTTGCATATGAAGGTAGGAATATGATGCTCTCAACTATGCCCTTGCTCATTCATTCGATTACAATATTCGGTGGAGATGAATTTGGCATTATTAACTCATATTGATTATAATTTCTTTGAAAATACTTAACAAAAGGTCCAATATACTCTCCACTTTTATTGTTGTAAGATATACTTTAGATGCGTTCCGGATTCTCATTCTACCATTATATTCTTGAAACTTCTCGAAAACTTGCAGTTTCTTTGATTGGGGTTTTTACATACAGGACATGAAATTTACACGAAATTACGCATTTTACCATCAATTCATAAATATTACCACTATCATACCATATTCATTTAAATTTTACGCATTTAACATATTTCACACCATATTCTTTGATGGTGAACTTCACATTTCTAAATTGGCCTTGATCTTAACTATATTATTAATATATTAATTAAATACTATAAATAAATTAATTTATATAAATAGTAATTTAAATATTTATGAATTTATGTATTTTAATTTATTTATCCTATTTAAAATTTTCAATTAGGGTGCCGAATTTAAATCCACATGACTATAATTTTTAATTGAAGTAAGAAAATTGATGTGTTTACAGTAAAAAATAAAAATATATATTAGAATTTAAATATTAATGAATTTATGCATTTTAATTTACATATAATATTATAAAGTATATGAAATATGTGAAATATGTGAAATGCGTAAAATTTAAATGAATATGGAGTGATAGTGGTAATATTTACGAATTGATGGTGAAATGCGTAATTTCATGTAGATTTCATGTCCTGTATGTAAAAACCCCTCTTTGATTTCAGTGAATAAACTCACATCTTCCTCAGAAAGTCATCGATGAATATGATGAAAAGTACTATGCTCTTCTGAGCTATCTGTGACTTACTTTGCAAGTATCATAATTAGCTTTCTGATCAATATGCTGCTTTATGGCATCTCTACAAATAGTGCTCTCAATTGTTTAGCTACTAAATGTGAACGTAGTTCTCCAGTGTATCTTTCAAGTTCGATACCAACTTCTACTTTTTTACGGTTTTCTAGTCTTCTCCCACTATCGTACGGCTCATCCTTACGTATCTCATCTCTTTTTAGACTCTCTCTAGCATCTCTCAATGGAGGCTTGCTTATCTTAGCTTTTCATTCGTACAATTAACTACACTTGAATTCCTTTGCTATAATGAGTATATCTTTCGGATAGCTTTGATCACCTTTCGCAAAAAATGCTAATATAGCCTTTTGCATCTGGCTTCCCTATGGAAATTAGATGAGGTTGGCATCTGGGACTTGCCTCACATCTTTGAGTTTTATTTTTACACACCCTAGACTAGTCTAAAGCTTTATATCCCTATATCGAACTATCTTTGACATTCTATCATTCCTTATTTTTACACCATTATGGTCTCTAAAATTATATACCTAAAATAACTTCTTCTTTGATGTGACATGGTAGGATGTTCCAGATGTTCCTAAGTGATTTCTTTAACAGGTGATGTCATTAAGAATTGCTTTTCAACTCCAATTGTGATATTTTTTTGGTAGGATGTTCCTAATGAGATGAAAACGAAGAAACTCCTTTTCATTTTCTGTTTTCTGATCACTTTTTTATTTTGATAATATCTTTTAATGTGATCGTGATTGCCATTGTGGTAACATTTCTTTGGATTAATTTACTCCTCTCCTGATTTGGGATTCAGTTTTTCTCCAAGTTCTCTCTTGCCTCTCAATTACTTGGGCTTCACTAATCTAAAAACCCACAATCCTTTTTGTTTCCTCGTTCAACAAGCTCAAAGTTACATAACTCATCATGAATACTCCATCTAGAGTGGAGTTACTCAAGGAGATCATCAGAGTTTTCGAACTCCCGCACAATGAACTCAGTAGTAGTTGAGCTTGTAATTTATCATCAAAGCACGACATCTTCATGGTGGCCATTTGATTGATGACGACACATCGCATCTCATGTAAATACTTGGAAATTGAAGTTACTTCCTACAAATTAATGTGCTTCCCCATTAGAGAAGTTTTATTACTTGTAGTCATTCTATTGTACATACTCTCTAGCTTCTTCCACAGAACATTGGATGTCTTCTTTTTTGAAACGAGGTAAAACACGACATTTGAGACAAGGTTTCCTCCTCTTATGGAGCTTCAAACCTCAGCTCCTCACCAAAGTGTCAAAATTTGACTTTGCAAGTATTATCAAAACTTCTTGTCATATCTCTTCGATTAAGCCTTCAATGATTTTGTTGCTTTTGACTCATTTTCAAACTTCCTCGTCACTACTCTCATTAGGAGGGATATCAAAACAAATTTGCATGTATTGCTAATTTGACTTGCATGGCAATGCAATGTTTACAAAAATCTAGACCAGCCTGTTGAGATTTTATTGCTCTAAAGGACATACAAAAAGCTGACTTGAAAGTCTGAAAAATGTGAACAAAACTGCTGTATCTTCTGGTGATTTCTTTCTTTTGACATGATTATCCAATAGATTAATAATTCAGTGACAAAATTCACTGTTTTAAAGGACATTTCTGTTTGCTTCAGCCCATGTTACTGTTTTGCTGGTGATTTTGAAGCCTGAAGCATCAAATCTATTCCTATACTAATCGACAGAATCAAATGTTATTTGCCTACAGATGATCTTGGCAAAACTGGAGAGAGTTTATCCGAAGACGATCAGTTAGATTGCTGTGCAGGAGAGACAACCGTCGAAGCTGAAGATGACCCGAGGGTCAAAGACAGAGAGCTGAAGCACCAGCTCCTCAAGAAGTACAGCGGGTATCTAAGCAGCTTACGGCAGGAGCTCTCCAAGAAGAAGAAGAAAGGGAAGCTACCCAGGGAAGCTCGGCAGAAGCTTCTCAGCTGGTGGGAGCTGCACCAAAAGTGGCCTTATCCTTCTGTAATCCTCATTTTCCTTAATTCCCCCTTTTTTTTTTACTGCATCTAACCAACTACATGTAGTTAGCTGATCTGAAACCTATTAATAGTGAAATCGATCTTAAACCTATTTTGATTTGGTTTTGATTTTTTAGGCGTGTAGGCATTTTTGTTCTAATGTTTTCATACCCCATTTGATCCTCTATTTAATGGTTTTAGCATGCGAGTACTTCTAACTTCAGGCCCAATGCGAGTACTTCAGCATAATGGTTTTTGATAGAATTCATCAAAAATAATCCTCATGGAACACTCTCTAAACAAAAGGAACATAAATAGAATATTTTTGATTTTATGAATCTACTTAGAATAGCAGATCTAGTTCACTAAACTTTTTCGATTGTCTATCTCTTTTCTTAAGTAGCACTGTTAGTGAACATCTATAGAGGTAAAATGGTTCAAAGAAAAGATAGTGTTAGAATGGTGCTTGAACTTTTTCCATCAGTAGGATCTACTTGACGACTCAAATTTAGAGTTTCGAAAAACTGAGAGACCCAATGCCTTCTTACCTTATTATTTGTACTGCCAAGTGATGATATTGATGGCATGCAGGAGTCGGAGAAGATTGTGTTGGCCGAATCGACCGGCCTCGATCAAAAGCAGATAAACAACTGGTTCATAAACCAAAGGAAGAGACACTGGAAGCCGCCGGAGGACATGCAGTTCATGGTATTGGATGGCTACCATAATCAGCAGAATGCTGCTTCCTTCTATATGGACGCACGCTTCATGGATGATGGCAGTATGTACCGGCTTGGGCCATGAATCCATGATCTTATATATATATATTAATACATTATGCTGCTGCTTCCCAGAATTTGCATATAAGCTAGTAAGCATAGGGTATTAAGAAATTTATTATATACTCTTAGAAATAATTCCAAGTTGGATCAAGTGAATCTGCATTCTGAAAATGATTTGTTTGACATTCCTGAATGACAGTTTAATTAGCATTTTTGTTGAATTAAGATGAAAATAGAGACAACTTGGACCTTTCATGAGTTCTAAAGTTTGGCATTGCTGCATTTCTTTTCTTTTCTTTTATTCTTTTTCTTTTTCTCTTTGGTTTGGTCTTATGTCACACAAATATTTTAGGGTAAATTACATTCGGGCCCTGAGGTTTGAAGGTGTTGTAAATTGATTTTAATTTTTTAAAAAAATTGGTTTTGGTCTTGAAATTACAAAAGATTTACAGGTTTGGTCCCAAAATAAAGATGTTATTGTTAACTTTTTTATTAGTATATTGTAAGATTATTATTATTTTTAAATTTTATGGTTTTTTATAATATATTTTGAAATTTAATATTTATATTTTTTTAGTTTTAAATTTTTAGTGTAGAAATTAAATTTTAAATTTTTGTTAAATTTTTTTAAATAGTAATAATAGAGTGGTGAAAATTTGTTACTCTCAAATAAATTTGTTTTTATAAATAGTATTTTTTAAGTTATATTTACAAGTGTGAATTTAATATTTAAAGATAGTATTTTTTATTTTTAACTTGAAATTATAAGCAATAACTTCATTTTAATTTATTTTGAATGTGAATTTATAAGTAGTATTTTCACTTTAATTTTTATTTAGAATACTATTTGTAAATATTAGATTTATAAAGTGTTATATATAAATATTTGATTTAAGTGATGTTATACGTAAAAAAAGTTTTTTTGGAATAAATTAATTTTTTTTTAAAATGTATTAAATAATTTAAATTAGTCAAAAAAAAATTAAATCACAAGTAAAAATAGTTGGTTCTAAAAATAGATTAAAACTGTAGCATTTTTGTAATTCTAGAATTCAAAATGAGTTTTAAAAAATTGAGATTAATTTGTAATATTTTTCATAGCTCAGAGGCTTAGATGCAATTTGTCCTATCTTTTAATATTAGATCATATATATCCTTATTATAAAAAATTCTCATATATTATAAATTTTATGATAATAATTTTGAAATATAATATTGTAAGATTTATGTGATATAAAAATATTTTTCATTTTTTTAAAGGAATAGTGCTATATTTCTTTCGCATAAAATAGCAATGGAATAGTTTGTTTAAGTTTTGATACTGTGGGGGTAAAGATTATTTTTAATAAAGTTAAATTTAAATTTATTTATTTGTTTATTTATTTGAAATAAAAAATTAAATTTAAATTTAGATGATATTTTTTTATTAAAAATTATATATGATATAAAATAAAAATAATTATGATGTTGAGATGTATGAAACATGTAATATAATAAAGTTTTTATTATTTTAATATGTATATGAAATATGAAATAGAATTAATTTTTTATTTTAAAAAATATATATAATATAAATATAATTAAAATTTTAATTAAAAAATTAGTTAAATTTAATATCGCTAATTTCAAACTGGCTAATTTACTCTTTGAAGGTTATTGGTTGTATTTTCGAGTAAAGCAATCTGTTAGGAAGAAGTATTTTGTCTTTAATAATGGGTAAATGTCATTTTGGTCCTTAAGATTTGTTCGTATGCACATAATTAAGTTTATAAAATTTTTGCCTTTATTTGGCTAGAATATTATTATTGCACTACATTAAAAAAATATAAGGATAATTACCTACATGTCACACCATTTCACTTTATTTATGCGTTACCCATCCATTCTTAGTTAATTACGCTATGCACACTCAAAATATTATAAAATCTTACATTCACACACTTTCACTTATTTTCATTATAATGAGCAGTTATAATTTTCCAATAACCTAATTATAATTAGGTTACAAAAAATCTGAACCGTTCATCATATTATTTTAAAGATATTTAAATATATTTTGAGTGAAAATCTTAAAACTTTGATGTTAAGATTGTGGTAAGGGAAAGAAACATCCGCGACGTGAATTAATTTTAGGACAAATCAGCGCTTTAGTGTGACATCGAGGAAGGAAAAAATATGTACTATTAAGGGTAAAAATATAATTTTAATGATTTGCTAACGAAATATTTTTTTTTCAAATAGATTTTGACTAAATTTTAACTTAAGTATGTGTATGTAAGATTTTATAATGTTTTGAGTGTGCATAGCGTAATTAATTAAGAATGGATGAGTAACGCATAAATAAAGTGAAATGATGTGGCATACAGGCAATTATCTCAAAAATATATTAACGTAATTATATGATGTGAAGTTATCTTAATATTAAATTTTAAAAATTAATTTTTTATTATAAAGTAATGTTGATGGTAGAAAAAATACACGATTTATTAGACAAAAATAACTTCAAAGTTTTCCTCAAAGTTTTTTTTTAATATTTTATATTTAGTTTACAATCATATATAAATTTAAATTTTAAAAATTATTTTTATTTTACATACTACATAATTCTTTAATCTTAAAAATTAATTTTCTTTTATACCCTACATGGTAATAAAATAAATCTTTATTCACATTTAATATAATTTTTAATAATAAAATAACTTTATTTTTTATCATAATATTATAATAATTTTTCTCTCTTTATCTCAAAAAATTTAAATATTTCTAAAATAATACTCCAACTAAACAAGAGAATTCATCCGTTATTTTTTATTTAACTTCTACTTAAGTCTCTTAGGGTGACACAAAATTATTATTAGTATTTATGTTGAACTTATATTGATTTTGATGATAATAATTATATTTAAAAATTTAGTTGACGAACCTTCATACCACAAACAAAGAAAATCATGATACCAAGTCAAGGAAGAGAGCAACAAAAGTACACAACATGAAATTAAAATTGAAATTATTTCACATCCAACATGAAATTAAAATGAAAATTTAAATCATTTGGTTTGAAGTATTTTTTTTACCCAACACAAATTTTAACTATAAAAATTAACTTTATTTCACATTCAACACAAATATGAATATTAAAATTAAAAATATTTCATATTTTACATATTTTCTAATATTAAAATAAATTTTTTTTCATTAAATTTTAAAAATAAAATATTTTTTTTGTTAAAAAAAAACGAAGTGCTCAAAAATCAAATTTGAGGACAAAAGTTTACTCGTCTTTTTCAGATATTTTGTATGAAAATGCATACATTTCTCAGTCCCAACCATTAATAATGAATCATTAAATTCATTGAAATTAATTAAAAACTAATTCTAAGAAAATATACACTATATGAACTTCAGTTGAATTCACCCGAAAGGCTTTGTTTAGTTTAAGGATTAAATTTTGGATAATAGAAAAAAAATATTTTATTTTATAAATTTAATAAGAAATAATTTAGTTTAATATTAGGAAGTGTATAAAATATAAAAATAAAGTTAATTTTAATATTTATATTTGTGTTAGATATAAAATAAATTTGATTTTTATAATTAAAATTTGTATTAGACTGAAAAAAAATCTAAATCAAACGAGCCATTTGAGCAAGTTCAACAAAAGTATATCCCTAGGCATTAATTAATGGTCCGCTTAAGGCAACGAATGTAAGATTTCAGGAGTTTTTGAACATTTTTGGCAAATTGGGTCAAATCGCCCATCGCGTTTGCCGATGACTCAATAGACAATCATATCAAACTAAATCAAACTTTCTTGATTCTTACACGTACTTTTTCACTATATCTCTATACTTCATTATCTCTATAATTCATGATAAATCACAACAATTTGAAGACGATTCATCCTTTAATCAACATCACTTTCTCTCTTATATGGATGAATATCTAGTCACTATCAACCTCTAATAAACTCTTAACAAATTGTGAAATGTGTTTCCTTGCTCGCGATGTCCTCCCCCTCACCTATAAATATAAGGAACTCTACTTCTCCGTAGACAGGTAGACCGTTCAAAAGCTAAACCTCCAAAGAGACTACCAATAGAGTCTCTCTCACCTTCTTCTCTTCTCTTGTCTTTTATTGATCATAAAGCTTTGTGATGACCTTGGGTGACCACTTTTTACTCATCAGAGTCAACAATGACGATGCTGATCATGAAGGATTTTATGTTGTCTACAAAAGCAATTCAAATCTGATGAAGATAGTTTTCATGAATAAGTTTCATTACGAGTTGAGCTTGGAAAGCACACATTCTTTTGGAAGATGACCCTGGAACCTCTGTGGATCCTGGCAGTAATCATAGATGAGATGGTTCTTCCTCACCCACCTGAACAGCATCCTCTGCCTTTCAGTTAGCCCACTGAATTCGGGCTCGTTCCACCAGTTGACATTGCTTTGATTATCCCTGCAAAAACTGGGGTTCCCTTTCCAAACACAAGCATCGATCTTGTAATTTCCGAATGAGGCCATGAAGGGCCCCTTCGACCAGTCAATCTTGTCGAGGCCGCCACGGGTCGCCCAGCTGTCTCCATTCCATATGCTGACCTTGAGGGACATTGGCTGCCACCTTGGAAAGGGGACCCCTTTATCTGCATGGTTCCTATAAACCCTTATTGGCACACTGTCCACCATGAACCTATCAAAGAATAGAAAGCACATGAACACTAGTCAATGCAGTTTATAGTTGTTGTTTCAATCAGAAGCTTAAGAAGAAATTGGCTTCTTACGCTATATGGTGGAGGTTCCAAAGGATCGAGTATGAGTGGAAGCCTTCAGTTGGATCAAACCACAGGTTTATTCTCTCCTCCCTGTCATCCAATCCATCAGCATATACATTTGTTTGAAGAATGTATGGCTCTCCTATCACATTTCCCAGGAATTCAAAGTCTACTTCATCGCGATTTGGTTGATCAGAACTCAACTGCACGAAGGTGACATGGCAATGAGAAAATTAATTGATTTAATTACAGGCTTCAAGATAAGACGCACATAATAGGCCACTACTGTGCCTGCAGAGTAGCCTGGTATCAGCTTTATCTGCATATCAATCTGCCCAAACAAGAACATGTCTTTTGAAGCGAAAGAGGCGCCTACAGAAAAAAGCACGGTGGGGTTAACTAAAACAACATCAGATTACTAGTTTATCTTGAATTATACAGAGGTCAGAAGATTACCAGATTGCTGGTCAAGCTTTAGACTCCTTAAATGCCCTTCTGCTGAAGTGTTGACATGGCTCGGTGACCATGTGACAAAGAAGTCGTCGTTAAAGTTCCCAGTAGAAACAACAGAGGCAAAAGATCTAATCAGAAGATTTGCAAGATAAAGCCCCAGCATCAAGATGAGTCCACATCTTGAACCCATGGTGCTTATGTATGATCTAGGATAACATATGAATATTTATAATAAAGTAAAAAATATAAGTTTGGGAATGCATCCAATTAGTTCGGCTGCGAAGCAAGAATGTCTTGATAGAGAAGCAAAGGAGCATTGACCGCATATATCTCCAAGAATTGAATAAGTGAAATTTGTGGGCAACTGAACTAAAGCTATCTTTTTTTATTCTTTTTGCAACCTTAGGAAGATAACTTCATATTCCCATGCTGCTTTAATACAACAGTTTCGAAAGGATTGACAAGCACTCTATTATATTCTTTACTTCTATTTGTGATGGGTACATCTGGAAGAAGCCCAAGGGTTAGACATGTGCTCATAGCTTCAAAATGTTGGCTTCTTACTGACTTAGCTGAAGGCCGTATTCGGTAGTTATCAGCACCCATTTGAAAGTCTAATGAACATGACATGTATAAAAAACGCACCAGAAAATGCAAAGATCTTTTCCTCAGCTGAGGGCATTATCAGGTAGTTTTCTGAGTGATCATGGTGCCTTTTCTCACTAACTCCGGAAGTTTGAATCTTACATTTTGAAGGGGTAATCCTGCCACATGGCACAAGCCGGATGATAGGCACAACCCATATAAGTTTTCCATAGTCGAGCACTATCATGATTTGGCGAAACACATACCTACCTTGTGAAGCAAAATGCCCCCCCAGTCATGCCTGTGTAAACAAAAAACCAATTGGTGATTGGATTGATGAGAGGATAGAATTCCAAGTCATGAATGGTGATTTACTTGATAACGAAGAAAGAGAATTTTTAGTTCATTTATCCACCATTCAAATGGATTGTTAAAGATAGCTTGAATCTACAAAAGCAATAGACACAGTAGCTTGATACTCGTACAAGCACACCAATGGCAATGAAACTTCTGAAAATCAATTTAATTTCTTAAGGGGGGCTAGCAAATAATAGAAAACTGATATATTAAGATCGAGTGATGACATAATCATCTTCAGTTTCTGTATAATTTCTAAAGCATGAACTGTTTACAGAATCATCTATAAGCTACAAATTTATACACAATACTAGTGGTGATTCCCCCTTTTCAACAATAAATGAAAGAGATGATCTTTTCAGCGGAGTTGTTATTTCCAGAGTATAACTTCCATAGTACCCTCTGAACTTAAATTCTCCAAAGTTATCAATAGACCCATCAGCATTGGTCAGCCACTCCTGCTTCAGAGCAAGGAATCTCTTGCCAGACTCATTGATGTCGCCCTCAGCATTAACTAGGTGAGAATTATCCCTGCACATGAACAACTCCCAAAACCCCCAAAACATGATCCCCTCCACTGCAGGATGCGCAAATGCCTCACGAAGCATGACCTCCAAATCTTCAGCTCGGACATGTTCATTTTCTGCAGCGACATCTAGCTCAGTAAACCAAATAGGAAGACCAAGTATGGCTAACTTATCCAAAGCTGCACACACTATTTGTCCCACTGGATTGCTGATATGCCCTTGCAAACCGATTCCTCCAACCAGTGCTCCTCGATCTTGTAAATCTAAGATCTGACGAATGTACATCTCTGGAGAAGCCTTAACATCACAACCATCTTCAACATTGTAATCATTCACAAAAAGAGTGGCTGAAGGATCCAATTTATGGGCCTCTCTGAACATGTAGGCCCTGATGTCTTCCCCCAGTCTGTCTGTGTAAAATGAACCATGAAGCATCTCATTGTTCACATCATAGTGCCTAAATCTACCTTTATATCTGGTGAGAAGGTCTCTCAGACGATCCTCAACAGCCTTCTTCAAATCATTTTTGTCTAAAGATTTTACCCACTGCTGGACAGCATCTTCAACCTCCCAAAATATGCAGTGACCTCTAGTCTCTAATCCGTGTTTCTTGCAGAACTCCAGCATTTCATCAGCATCCTTGTAGTTGTATTTTCCTTTTTCAGGCTCTGTATGATACCACTTCAACTCATTACCAAAAACTGCCCAGTTGAAATTCTTCACAATGAAATCAACAAATTCTTCATTTTCTATGTTCGACCTGTTGATACATGATCCAAAGGGAAAGCTGTTCTGTACTTGTCTAACTTTGACAAATGAATTAGATGCATTCCAACCATCAATCCCCCGAAATTTTAGAACAACATCACGCTTCCTAACCTGTCAAGTACAGAAGCATGATCTAGTTTTTTGGTTGAATAAAGATCAAACCTATGAATGCAAAAGGTTTTATAGAAAATACCTGATCAGTTTTCTTCATTAGCTGATAAAAACGAGACTTCCTATCAACAGGAAATACATGAAGCCCTGCAACCATGAGATCAATTTGTGGAGAAGGACCCTGCATGTAGACTGTGACTTTGGATGGCTGCTTCTCAATCCTAAACGAACCCATAACTTCATGCCATTTGCCATCTGTAACCAAAACATACCCTCCATTGACCCATTGGTTATCAACACCAAGCGCAACATTGACAATTTGAGGACTACTTGCTCCTGATCCTACACGAACCCATGCAGCGACCTGGTATGTCAAATGTAAGACAAGCTTGTCCGTAATTATCTGAGAGGGACCCATCCAGGTCTCTGTTCTATTCGTTGTAAGGATGTAACGTCCACTTAATGTTTCAAGATGGTCAATTGAATCTTTAGCTGATGGAGGAAGCAAGCAGGGAGAACCTGCAGATATGCTTAAGGTGCATGAACCAAGAGAACTCCACCCACTCAAGCCACGATCAAGATTGCTATTCTCAATTATGTTGATCCCATAAGGTGCATTCTGCAAATTGATAGCATACTATTAAAGTTCCACCAAAGCAAATAACTTCTTGATATTCAGTGATGCCAGGCATGGAAGGCCATGTTCAAGGATATCAAAGTAAGTAATTATCAGTAGACTATCACAGCGGTAAGATACATTATCTTGAGAGAGCTTAAACTGTAGTGTTAAATTTTCTTAAAATATCTATCATAAATACCTACTAAATTTATCATACTCTTACAAGAGCTGAAACTGTAGTGTAGAATACATCTGATAAGCGTGCCGAGGCACAACCCCGTCAACACGTACTATCATAATACTAGTAGTCTCGTGCCTAGGTGCAATACTACTCTACCAAATTAGGAAATGTTCCTTTAAACAATCTATCATCTCCTTTAAGAACCTATACTGTTGGGCTGGTCATGAAGCAACATATGTGGAATCCTTTACAGTCACAAGGACATCAATTACCTTGGAGGAGTTGGATTACTTGGGCTCAATTTATTTCATTTTCGGAGATTTCACCGTAGTTATATGGTCATTTATTTCATGTTTTGTGTGAAGGCAAAGTGTTAAAATTCAAGTAGTGGATAATTTTACAAATTTTGGATTTGCCTCAATTTGTTTGGAATCAGTTGAACTAGACCAGAGTAGATCCGGTTTGGTCCGGTTAGCAGCCCTACATAACACCTCAAACATGTCTTATCATATAAAACTATTATAGTGGTAGCCTTGTCCTTGGTACACTATTCCATCAAACCGACAATGCTCATCTAAACTAATCTATTGACATATGAGATTACAAGTTCCTCCTCAAACAATAATTCTTAAGATTAAATTGTAGCCCATGCCAAACTTTGTGACATTTACCTCTTTATCTTGCATTCTCAAATGGGGTGAGCGGGGATTTTCCTAAAGGTCGCGATGTTGGTTGAGCTTGAATCCCTTAACATGACAAAATTACTGATCAATGGAATTCTGAATTAGACTGAACTTATCACATAAGGTATGTTATAAAAGGAACTTGAATCTCATCCACCACAATTAACTGGAACATCCTCAAATAATAAAATCTATGATTTTTGACGAATCTTTCTATAGTCATAAACTTGAAAGTTAAGTGAGTCAGGTTTAACCGGTAAATTCTTGGATGTGAAACAATGAGATTTTGGTAGGCTTTACCATCGCCTCCCAACAAATTCAATCCTAAAGCCAACTCTTAAGTCATATTAACATTTGACTCTTTTAATCGAAAATTCTCTTTCCAATAGAAAGGGGTAATTGGTGGGGACACAGATCAGCATCGAATTGGATGTTATGTGCTGAATCAAAATTCAAATTCAAATTAATTAGAGCTAATAGAGATTTCTATATTAGCTTTATTTAGATTTGAATTGATTTGATTTGATTCAGAGCATATTTGGAAGATTTGGAGACTCACCACATTTGGAGCTGATTTTTTTTTATTGTAATAGACTTAGTTCCATATTTGCTTTTATTTATTTGGTATTTTATTTTCTGCATTTAATATTATATTTCAAATTTCTACATGGGATCTCTCTATATAAAGAGGTCGTCTTGCATTGTAAGGGGAGCATTTTTTATGAATGAAATTATGTTTGAGTTTTCTCAGAGCCTACACTCGGGTTAAGGGGTCGATATTCCGGTGAAGGAAAGGGTAGGGTTAGCCTTTGGTGAAAATCCTCAAATTGGCCTAGTTATCCACTTTTCAAAAAAAAAAAAAAATCTTTTTCTTCCTTCAGCTCAACCAAAATCCAGATCCCTTGATGTAATTTTCCCGGCCCTAATATTCAATTTCTCTTCTTTCTCTCTGCCGTTCGGGGAAAACGCTCGTGTCCGCCAGCGCCTGCACCCGCGCGCCCCTCCGACTCCGGCTCCGCCTCCCGGCAGCCTGCCGGCNNNNGCACGTCACCCGTACTCTATCATAATCCTCGTCAGTGGCTTTTCTTCGATTCAAATCTCTGATAAATTCTTTTTCGAATGCAATTAAATTGATTATTTGATTTCAACACAAATTATTTGCTTGACTTAAATTATTTATTTGGCTATAATTGTGTGTAAATTCTTATTTATTATACGATCCAATTTAATTTTAATTTTAAAATATCTTAATTTACGGGATTCAAAAATCTTATTTATCATATAATTTATTTAGAAAATATTTTTCTCCTAATTACAATAATTTGCTAATCAATTTTGCAGAATATAAATATAAAATATCATTGGCATCTTTTTCCGTCCCGCATCAGTAATTAACCATAGGGTCTTGTGCCCATGAGAACCCTATCTAAAATCTAAAACCTTAAGGGTGATTCTCTTAAGGTAAAGTAATAATAAATTAATTTGCCTTTTGAAAATGTAATTGACTATATATGCAATTTAACTCATTGTATTTTTAAAGCATTATGACAATCTGTTATCAAAGGGCAGCAATCACAAGCTTGACAAAGATTATCCACCAAAGCATTCTTAACACTTAGACTTTGTGGTCTATAAGTATGATAACTAAATAAAGGGACTGATGTAGCTATCAAGTGTAGGGGAAGGGCATAACAACTATGAGAGCTTGCTAGCTGTTATGAAAGGTTATAAAGACATAACAAAAGCATGGAAGCTTGCCGTCAGGGATTTAGATGATGATATATTAAAGGTATGGAAGCCTGTCATTAAGATTTATAACTACCAATAATATATTTGGAGGTATAATAACCTACTGTCAGGGTCAAGATAGAATAATTAGGTCCTACATGAATTATGAGAGTAAGACCTTAACAATGACAGGCCCACTAGAAATACGAGGTTGCCTCATCATTGAAGAAAGGATTAGGAGTCTTGAGATTAATTTGGCTTAGTGGGGAGTTTAGTGTGAAATAGAAAGTTTGGTAATTTATTGCCTTAAGATCTTCGTTAAATTTTGGTGCTAATAAATTGGTCTTAAGAGCAATGTTACTGACCACTCATCTTTATTTGACATTCTCATGTTAGATCAATCGTCCTAGTTATATATATGGATGACAAATTCTTGTGAATAATTAGGATGGCATTCTTGAAGTTAAGGCTTATCTTGAACTTCAAGGTGTTACCAAAAATCTAGGTCTTCTCAAGTACTTCTTTGAAGATTTGCTCATGACAAAGGATGTATGCTAGTGATCTGCATAAAGAAACTCGATTTTTGGGTTGTAAACCTGCTGATACTCCTATGGACAATGCTCCCTTCTCAAATGATGGAAATTTCTTAGAAGGTGTTTCTACCTATAGGAGATTAGTTGGCAGACTGTACTAGACATGATATTTTCCTTTATCATGGGGGTGGTTAGCCAATTAACACTAGGATGTAGTTATCAGAATTCTAAGGTACATAAAGCAGCCTCCAGTAAAAGGGCTACACTATAAAAGTGCTGGCAATCTTGATATTTAAGCACATTCTAATGCTGATTATGTTGGCTTGTGATTGAAGAACTTCTATTGGTTTATACATGTTAATGAAAATTTGATAACTTGGTAAAGTAATAAACAAAATATAATGGCCAGATCTAGTGTTGAATATAGAGTTACGGCTCCCTCACCACATAAGATGACATGGGTACACCATGCTAGGCGATTTTAGTTTTCAAGATAATAAGCCAATGCTGAAAGATCCTGATTTTCAAGATAACAAGTCAATAGTTCTAAATTATGATAACAAAAAGGTTGTCTATATTGTCAACAAATCTTTGCCTCATGAGTAACTAAACGTATTGCGAATGACTGTAATTTTATAGAAGATGCACGCTCATAAAAAAGAATGTTACACCACATGTTAGTTTTAAGGAGCAGCTTATAAGCATCCACACAATTCCTTAGCTTCTTCATGTTTTACAGTTTTTTATAAGAAACTGGAGTTATATGATAACTTATACTCCAGCTTGAAGAGAATGTTTGATGAGCATTGAGCAACCTTATATGAATGCTAGACTAATTTAGTTATTTTGCACTATCCATTTTTAAATTTTTACACTCATTACATGAATTAACAATGAGATGTTAATTTTATCTTTACCCTCAACAGTGAGCAGATTCATAAGCTATCAGGGCAAAAAACATTGATAAGCAGTTTGCAGTTCTCATGTATTTGAAGGGAAAGTTTAATGTTGGCTTTGTCTATGGAATGAGCACAAATACATAGCAGTTAGCCTTCACAGTCGGCAGTTCTTCTATGAATTGAAAATCAAGTCTTCAGGCATCAGTTATGTTTACAAAATACGCTGAATATATGGCATTGACTAGTAGCAAAGGAAGGCATTTGGTTGAAATGTCTTCTCGAAAATCTTGGTATGCCAAGATCAAACTGACATAAATAGTGCATTTTTTCATTTTTTCTTTTCTTTCTTTTGTAATCAAATAGCTTGATGTTGCTTCTATTTGAGTATTGTTGTACTTAACCTCGTGGTGTTAACAGATATATGAAAAGTTTAATACGTAATTTCCAGCAATAATTTTTACATCAATAGTTTTCCCTACTGCTAATTATTTTTATGTCTGAGCTATGACTGGAAGAACATATGCAAAAAGAACGCCTCTCTATCTTTAGAAAAGGAGATCAAGATGAAAATAATAGCAGAATCCCCCGCCCAAATGTAGACAGAAAGTCATAGGATAACATAAAGAGAAGATAGTGTCACTATATTGTGAATGATGAAGTTGGCAGTGTTGATCTTTGGCTTCTCTAGGGGTGAAAGAATTTGGGCACCAACCCTCTTGAACGACGTAAATAGTACATATAAGCACAATTCCCTTAGTGAAAGACTAATCCCATCACAAAAGAACCAAGCATATTGACATAACGTCAAAACAGAAAAGAACATAAAGGTGAAGAAGATTGGGACAACTGATAATCTAGCAAATATATCCACTAAGTACAATCTTAACAACAAGTTTGGACATTATCTTAATCGACTCAATTTGGAAGGCATAGCTCAAGTTGATGTGCTACAGAAGAATAGTGCACTAGAACTCAATAAGAGAGAGCCGAATAGAATTCGAGTCAAGGTGAAAATTGTTTGAGTAATACCTTGAATTCCAAGCCTTTATGTTAATCCTACAATATTCAAGTTGTGTTGTTGCCAAAAATAAGCTTTGCAAAGAAGGTTTCTTTGAAAAGGTTTTTTGAGACAAGCTCATATCTCTGATTTCAAAAAGTCATCTCGAAAAATCTATGCTCATAGTTATCAGCTCAAGTAGTTTGACACACAAGACAAGTCGTAGTCTGATTGAAAGCTCTGCGATAATCTAGTCAAAGATTTTATATGTCGATCTTCAACTATTTTGGATTCCAGCCTTCCTCTAAGTTTTTCTGCATTTGTTTCAATTTGCTAATATGCATGTATGGCTAAGAGAGCTCAGCCAAATTGAGGGGAAAATCTAGTTATTAACATTGTTTTTGTAGAGTACTATAAAACTTAGCATGGTTTAGTGTTGTGATTAATTTCCGAAAATTTTCCCTTCCATTAGATCTTCATCTAAATCTGGTAGCGCTACGCTCCTCCTCCTATAATTTGTTCTCTGTTCTTCCTGATTAAATCCCCTTTTGCCGAGGACAACTCAATTTGAGATGAATCTTGTAAATTATGTGAATATGTTCTACGTGAATATCAAATTTCCCGATGTTGTCTTCTTCATGTTTTCCATGTTTGCACTATCTATGCGTATTTGCCAATCCCAATAGAAACAAATAGGGAAAAAGCTAGGGCACTATGATCTAATTATATCACAAATTAATATTACTAATATTATGTTGTTTTGTTTTAGCACTCCCTTTATTTCCTTTCTGTTTCTCACTGTCATAAATGTAATGCTCAACAATATCAAGTTAAAAGCTGATATCAAGCATTAGCAAAACTAATGTAAACGCTACTACTTATAATAACATATTTACTCTCTATACTGTGTCAATATAGATGCTATACTGGCCGTTGGAACAGTTTCAAGAAGCAAATGAATTAGACCAGAAGGAAAACTGTTAAATATCTCAAAATTATGTGCATGCGTATAAGAAATCTTATGAGCATATAATTCAGCAATAATTCAGATGACAATACCGCAAACTTCTTTGGCATGGTGACAAACACTGCAACAGAATCTATGAGCAAGTCATGTCCAGGAGGAGGCCCTTCAAGGAAAAATATTACACGTTTTGGCATGCTTGTCAATGTAAAAGATCCTTCCAGCTTTTCCCATCTTTCTTTTGATGCTAAAACTCTGTAATCACCAAACATTGTGATTACAGCTCAACAAAGTCGGAAAATATAAGGTATTATACATGAAATAGAAGGTGAGCAGTAGTCCAAATTAACTTGGTTAAATTTTTGTTGGGTAGGAATAGGAAGGGGGGCAACACTAGAAAGGATCTGAAAAAAGAATGCTATAGGATGAATTTAATTACAATACTCAATTTTCCTACCTCCCTATACACAAATAGCTTGTTGGTGAATCTTGAAACTCCAGTTTTAGAGTTGCTATGACTGGAGCAGGTTTGTCCTGATCTGACACGACTCTAACGTTGGCAGATACTTGATAACAAAGATCAGGAGACACATTTGTTGTTATATCATGCTCTAGGCCTTGCCAGGCTTCCCTTCGATTAGTTACAACAGCGTAGTTAGATCCAGTTAATGCAATTACACCTTTGAAAAGGCTCGACTCCCCAGATACAACATACCCATCACAGCAATTGAGCGTCCATGAATACAGGCCATAAGCAAAATCATGATTTGAGATGATGTTAGGATTGAGAGAACATGATGAATCAATCACAGCATCTCTGTTTCCCTGCTACATAATGAAAACACCCTTTCAACATGTACTCCGAAGTTCTATCAAAGAAGTTCTATAAAAAAAAAAGGGTACTCAGAAGTTACACTGCAGCTCTTCTTTAAGACTGAGGGATGATAATTTTTTGAAAAATTCAATGAATAAAGATAATAACAACAGAGTTATAATGGTCTCATATGAACATACTCATCTAAAGCACATTCAATTACTCTTAAAAAGGAAAAATACATCATAGATTCTGTTTTTGTAGTTATTTCTTTACTTTGAACCCATCATTTAGCTTGATTAGAGAAAAGATGAGAAGAATAAAAGCAACAGTATTGACCGCATTCCACAAATGTAAAGTATATAATGCTTTTGGTAAACCATGTACCAAAGCAAGTCCTTGTTCTCTTAAGGCGAACAGACATCTTCATCCAGCGTAAATGCACAGAAGGAAGATATCTTTCCCAAAGGACGGCTCTTCTATTGTGGTAAGCTCTTGACGTAGTAATGCAAAGGATGAATATAAGCAATCAAAGGTAAGGAGGATTCTTACGTTGGCTCAGTTCTTCCAAACTATTATAAAAATAATGATTTGTCATTTACTTTGCCACCTATATGTCATTGTCTTCCTATATTCAGCTAATAGTTACATCAGAGAGCCAATGATGCTCATTAGGATACATTAAAATAATTTCATGCCTTTACATTTTATGATTTTAATGACTTGGTTATCATTGATCAGGATACTTTAACTAAGTTTTTGATCTTTGTTTATTGTGAAATAGCACAAGATATATATATATGCATATATTCAAATATTTTATCATTTCACAAATAACATGGACACTGTCAGTAAAATGGTACAAGGTAGGCTAATAGACATGGTCAACACTTAATTCATGCTACTTACTTCAAGCATAGGTGGAGGAGAAGAACGGACTTTTTCGGCACGTTTTATTATTAAACTATTAACAAGAATATCAATTCCCAATGGTGGTCCTTCAAGAAAGATTACTACTTTTGAGGTAGCACCATTCAAAAGAAACTTTCCTTGCAAGTGTATCCATTCCTTGTCTGAAGCTTGAACTCTAGTGGAAAAAAGACCAAATCACAGAGCTTGAGAAGAAAAGTGATAATTGTTCTTACAGGAAAAATAGCCCTGCATTTTGCTCTAAATTCTTCTAAACATCCTCAAGCTATAAAGTTACGTGAAACAATCAATCCCAAAAAAATGATTGGAAAGATACAAAGAATAGAAATTATTAAACTCACTTCCCAACGCTTATGTATTGTTCACATCCATTGGATGATTGGACCCACAAAGTAGATCTGACTTCAGCAAGACCATCAGTTCCAAATATTCGAACCACAGCAATCACCTCATATGCAAGTTTTCTGAGCACCAGATCAGTGATATCTTGCTGGATACCATTCCAGGTCTGATTACGCTTGCTAGCAGAAGCAAAATATCTACCATGCAATGGAAGTATGCTTCCATCCCTCAAAGATTCATGTAGAAGAATCACGCATCCTCTACCAGACCAATGTTTCAACCCTTCCTCAAAGAAAGGGTTCCTTATGATATCTCTATTTCCAGAGGGCATACTCACTGTGGTTGGCTGTATATTAATTAACAATAACTATACTTTTAGGTTCTGCATGAAAATAATGAAGAAAAAAACAATTTTCTATAGTTTGTGAAGGCATGCTATCTAATCGAAAAGTTACCAATAAACTGTATTTCATGCATTTCAACTCCAAATAAATAATTATGCAATTCTTTAAATTGGTTAGCATTGAAACGACAAAAAATTCAAAAAAAAAAAGAAATCTGTACAGAAGTTGATAATTAAAAGAAATCATCAAAGGAGGGTGGGGGGACCGAGGGTGGTTGTGAGAGGCAAAACTTCAACAGCAAATAAGCTGACAATTCAACATGCATGCATTTTACATTATTGGAAAAATGAGCTAATGATTGACATGCATGTAATTAAAAATTTTGGGGAAAAAGGTGCGAAGATTTCATTTCTTTTTTAGGGCATAAGCGGCACAGATATGCTGAATGCCAATAACATGCGAACTCCTGTTGCTCAACCACTGCAAGAAAGATAGGCACTAATATTTTGTATAAATTATAGCTTAATGCAAAAGGAGTAAGATAAACCATATATACTAAGGCCTTGTTTGGCATGAAGCCAAAAATGAACAAAAAAATATCTTAATAATATTTTAAATTTATTATAAATTTTAATAACTTTATTTCACATCCAACACAAATTCCAACCTTAAAAATCAACTTTATTTCACATCTAACACAAATTCCAACCTTAAAATCAACTTTATTTCACATCCTACACACTTCCCAATATTAAAATAAATTTCTTTCCCATCAACTCTATAAAATAAAATATTTTCTCTTTCCTTACCCAAATTCATCCTCCAACCAAACAAGCCCTAAATTCAAGAAAAATCCTTTATGTTTTTAAAAAACAGCAGAAAACTATGGCGATCAGATTCATCTAAATGATCGATTTATCTTCTTTAAAATACACCTGGTTGTCCGATGCAACCTTTATTGCATTCTTAAAGCTTTAATGTTTTGCATCTACATATCCAGATGTTTCTTTAAAAATACCTACGTGAGAACAAAGTGAAAGTATCATGCATCAATCAAACTGCAGAAGCAGTATGCATGGTTAAACAAGCAAGCCAGGTAAACAGAACACATAGTGGACAAGCTTGAAAGATGTTTGATGGGAGCACAAATTCAAAACACATACCTCAGTGTGTTTAGAGCCATAAGGAGAGATGGTAACTAAGTCTATCAGTATATTTGCTCCTGGAGGTGGTCCTTCCAAGTAAAAGATAATACGGTTCGGCAAGCTTGTCAATGTAAAAGAACCTTCCAGCTTCTCCCAACTTTCTTTTGTCACCGAGATTCTATTGAAGATATTGCTTGATGTTACATGTTCCAAACAAATCAAGTAATTTAAATAGATTTTCTCCAAATGAATATTCCAAATTATACCTCCCAAGGCACAAATAACTAGCACCAGAATCAAAGTTCTCTAATTTAAGAGTTGCTTGGACTTCACAAGGTCCATTTAAGTTCCCATGTACTCGAACTAAAGCTGACACATTATACAAAGTACTAACAGAAATTCTCCCAGTGATATCCTGCTCCAGACCTTGCCAAGCGGCTGTACGATTTGTGACAACGGCATAGCTTCCTCCTGTCTTTGCAGTGATTCCATTTAAGAGATCATCAGACTCCTTAGCCACAAAAGCATGACAGCAATTTGCATGCCATGATTGTAACCCTTCAGAAAAATCATGATTGAAGATAATGTTGGTTGTCTGGCCACTATGTGAACCATCCGGCAAGTCTTTTCTCTGCAAGAAAATTTTAGCATAATATCCCTAATTCACTAAATAAGTGTATGCAAATGACGAATGAGCTGAAACACTTAAGACAATGAATCATATAGGAATAATGTGACCTATATATATCTATTAATATATATATGCATATATACATATACACAAATATATATAGATATACACATCCATAAATTATTATTTATACACACACAGACACACACACACACATGTATATATATGAAAGCAGTTGTCAAGCTCAGCTCATGACTGTTGAGATAGTTTCATAATGGTATCATGATTTTGCAACTTGACATGTTAACATAAAATATTTGCATATATAGCCTAAATTTCTTCATTTCTTCGATGTGAGACAATTCATTCTACTCCTAGCACCATCTAGAAGCTTACCAAGAGCCACATTATCTAAGCCCTTGAACCCAACGCTCAGTTGACCTCATCGAATTGACTTGTTACGATAATAAAAAGAGTGAAGACTACCAACACTGCCTACACTATGAAGTCAGAATGTTTTTATTTCAAAAGTTGGATGCTGGAAATATTCAAAGTTAGCATGGAACATTTAGCCCAGCAGCTTCCATTTGTGATATGGGCCAATTTATTCCTGCCCATTCCACTCACCAAGGACTACCAAATTAAGGCCGTTGATTCCACCATCAAGCAAGATGATAAAGCTCAACTGCAGAACCTAAACCATTCCCGCATCATCCTCGTGGTGGTCTCACATACTGGGAAGACACCTTTGTCCATTTATCTGGCTCAGAAAGGTTATAAGGTGGCCAATAATCCCATTGTTATGGCATATTTGAAGTAAATCAGGAGAAGATTTTTGGGTTAACAATAAAATCCAGTGGTGTTACGAATTATCAGAAAAGCAAGAGCCAAGACTCTGGGGTTCAAAGGTAACATGAAGATCAACTATTCTTGCATGGAACATGTCAGGGCTGAATTGGAATTTGCTAATATAGAATTTTTGCACAGAACCGTGTTTGACCAGTGATAGGTGAGGAAGACTTGTTTTTTTTGTGCGAGGTTGAGGTTATTTTCTCCTAAAACTTTTCATGATTATGTGATTGCAGAGGTTACTGGTAAGGCAATTCGAAGAACACCATTATCTGTTTTAACAGTTAGATGTTGGGGTTCGGAGTTTCAAACTGGTACATATGGTAACATCGCATTCAGTAGCGGCGATTATCCGACCCAGAAAAATCCATTGGGCAAATGCCAAAAGCTATGCAACGATCCCCAAATAAGAGCTCTCTCAGTCATACAATCCATACAGGTTGACCCAAAGCAAGCAGATGCATCTCTCCAATCTCCGAAAGAACAAAAAAGGGAAAGAAAACGATACAAAAAATTCAATCCCAGAACATATCATACCTCGGAGCCCTGCACATGGCTGCCGCAGCTCCTAGGCTCATCCATTGATTCTCCGCTTTGCTATCAGGAAAGAAAAGAGAGGAATGATGGAAGGGTCCAAAGGGTTGACAAGGTCTTTTGCACGGAATTCTCTCACCTTGGTATCAGCGCGGATGAGTGTTGTTTGCTTGGATTTTGTTCCTTTGAAACAGAAAGTCGAGAGCCACTTCTTCATATATGATCACCAAAACTGCAATGCGGAACTCAGGAGGCCGATTATGTCGCTAATTTGGAGAGGTCTTTCAGTTCGATCTCTCTTTGATCTCGGAGCCCTTTGTGCTACTAATTTCAGTGAAAAATTTTATATAACAATGGGAGTTTGCTTCAGATGGGGAGATTCTGCCCCACCATCACAAGCAAGGAAGGTGGTAGGTTAATTCAAGCTTTGGGGCAGTTTATTTGTAGGCTTCTTGGTTCCATTTTTTTTTTTAACAAAAAGATATTTTTATTTTTTAAATTTAATAAAAAAAATTTATTTTAATATTAAAAAGTTTATAAAATATAAAATACTTTAAATTCTAATATTCATATTTATATTAGATGTAAAATAAAGTTAATTGACTTAGATAAAATTTGGTGACTGATAGAGCGCAATGTAAACAAAGAATTTATGTAGCTGATGATCCCACCTAGTGGTATTAAGGCTTGATTGTTGTTGTTGTGAAATAAAGTTAATTTTTATAGTTAAAATTTATATTAGACAAAAAAATTATCTCGAATCAAACGAGGCCGTAGGATCATTTTTTATCAGAAACCCGTTTGTGAGCTTTGCCAAGAGGTAAAATCAAATTAATTTAATTTTAAAATGAGTGAAGATATAAAAAAGGGATAAATTTTGCATTTTATGTAATTTGATATAAATTTAATTAGCAATTGATTTATTATATGAACTTTTAGATATTAAATAAAAACTTGATTTATTATATGAAAAGTTACGTAAAATATAAAATAAAATTAGCAATTGTTTCACATTTATTTTTAATTAGAATACCTGAAAAGTGAGAAAAGAATTTATTATTTAAAAATTTGTTGAATGCTAAAAATGGTGAATAAAAAGATTTGTTTTGTGAAATGATTAAATTATAGTAACTTTTGTTATATATGAATAGTTGTGTTAAAATTAAATAAAATTGATTTATTATATTAAAATTTATGTAAGATATAAAATAAAATTAATAATTATATCATAATATGTATAAAATATTAGAATAAATTAAATTTAATATTAGAATATGCGAAAAAGTGAAAAAAATTATTAATTAAAAATTTGTTAAACGTGAAAAACTATGGATAAAAAGATTCTTTTTTTACCTAAATTTAGTCAATTTGGCCAAAGAAAAATTTAGTTTTTAGAATAGAAATTTTTTTTCATACCTTGAGATACATGAAATAAAAATAGTTTGTAATATTAAAAATTAAGTAAGATCTAAAATTTAGTTAATTGTTGTATTAATTAAGGTTATATATGATATGAAATAAATTTAATATTTTATATTAAATTATATGGTAAATGTTATATAAAATTCATTAATATTCTCTATAATATTTTTTTATTTATATTAGTTGATTAATCAAATCAAGTTTATCAAGAATCAAGTTGCTGAAATTATCCAAAATGTTCAAATCAAAGGAAAGGCCACGCTTAAGTAGTTATTTTAATTCTCAAAACTAGCAGATTATGTATATATGTATTCACCAAGGTTTTATTACAGTATTTCTATAAATTTTTTGGGTGATTTCTTAAGTTTTTTTAATTTCCTTCTAATTTCCTTAATCAACTTTAAAAGGTCATATGACATTGATGGTCATATTTGAAAATTAGTTTTTGATGATTGACCAAATTCTCATTGTCATGCATGATCACATTTCACAACTAATCATTCAACTAATTTAGAAAAAGTGTAACGCCCATAGTCGAAAGGAATAGGGAATGATTGCCGGGTGATATCTTAAAAGAAAGAAATTACTGAGTCAAAGTGCGATTTTTGGTATGCTCTAAGCTGATAAAAAGTGGTGAGAGAGTCACAAAAATAAATTATTTCATATCAAAAAAAGAGAAAATTCTGAGATGTATAAATAGATAGCGTGATCTTAAATAGTAAAAGCGTCTTTTAGGGTAAAATCGAGACGTTGCTTTCTGAGATCTTAAATAGATAACGTGATCTTAAATGAGACTCTTTGATAGCTCAATGCTTTTCTACGTTGTCTTCTGAGGTTTCTTTCATAAATACTTGCATGAAGTAATGTTCCTCATTGTATATATCTAAGGCTCTGTTTGGCGCAAGGACCAAAATAGTTTTAGTTTAAAAAATAATAATAATAATACTCGATTTGAATATTTTGATATAGGATGTGAAATAAGTAGATATTTTTATTGAAAATTATTGAGTATATGAAGTAAAATAATATTTTTTTATATTAAAATTTGCGTAGAATGATTAAAAAAAATTATTTATTATTATTATTCTCTTTTAAACTAGTACCATTTTGATCCTGATTTTAGCCTTCACGCCAAACAGAATCTTAATCTTAAATTTTTTCTTTGCAATGATAAACATCATGGTAGGTGAAAAGGAAAATGATGTGTCAACACGTAATAATGCTATTTTTAAACAATAAAAGTACATTGCAAAAATTGAATCAATTCGTCTAATTTGATCAGTTCAAATGTGAACTACTTAACCTTGTTTAATTCAACGCCAAAACTAGATGAGATTTTAAAGTATGGGCACATTTTATATAATAGAAAACCAATACCTTATAGATGATAATTAGCTTTTGAAATATAAAGATACCAACGTAGTAGAAAAATACTTTAAATTAGATGCAAAGTAGCTCTATGTAGCAAAAAAAAAATCATTGTAGTAAACAAATTGTCTTATATAGCAAAAAAATAGATCTACGTGACTAATAAATTTAGCTGTGTAAAAAAACAGTGAGCCAACATGTTATTTCCCTTATCACTCGCTTGTGGGTTCTTCTTCTGTATAAATTTTTTTTGCATTTTGAAGCCTGAAAGTTCGAGCGCCTAATAAAATAAAATAATATTTTTTATATTAAAATTTATATAAAATAATTAAAATTCTTATTATTTATTATTATTATTATTATTACTATTTAAACTATTATCATTTTGGATCTCGCACCAGATAGAACCAGAAGCATTTGAGAAAACTCTTTGGTAGAAAAAAATGTTTTTTCATACTTAGCTGCCTAATTTTTTTCACTTAGTTCTTCTATTATAGGCTTTAGAACAATATTAACACAAGAAGTTTTTAGAAAATACTATTTTTTTTTAAAATCAAAGACATGACAATTTTGTGAAATGATAAAACAAAAAGCAAAAAATGAACATCGGGGAGCACATGTATTTTAAGAAGTATTTGGCTCATTATTATCTTAATATTATGTTATGTAATTTAAATGTCATGTTATATAAAAATTATATTTTTGATTAATAATTTTATAATATTATAAAAAATTATTTATAAATATAATTAAATTAAATAATTAATTTTTTTAATATAACATAACATGACATTAAAATAGCATTGAGCAGACGAACTTGCCTTCTTTCTCAGCTTCCTTCTCTTCGTGGGATTACAAGATGTTAAATAGCCTGTAGATTCCTTGCTATGGAAGACTGAAAAATTTGCATCCGTAACCGAGCTTAGTAATCAGAGGGAAGCAATGGCGTGGTTTCTTCACTTGAAGTTCCTCCATTGATACCTCGTCAGCCTCAAGCAAACCAGAGCTCTCCATCCTTTTTTCCTGGTACTGCAACCAAGCTTTTGACTACTTCGGTGGCAAGCCAGACTTCATTTGCAATTCTCTTCATAGGTACTTAATTTGCTAGACCTTTCCAGCAATTCCTTTTTCTGATTCTGCAGGGGCGATCTATACTTCATTTAGCAATCTTTTCTTCATTTTTCTTCAAGTCTATTTGAACTTCATCGACTGCTCTTTTATCAGCTTCCTCACGGATGAGCTTGGCCAACTCAGAAAGAGCCCTCTCTCAACATCTTCTGATGATTTTTCTCTTATTCGGCCAAAGACTGGCAAGACTACTCTTCCATAGTTCAATCTTAGCTCTCTTTTTGTCTCATTTTCTCCTTTATTTTTTGTTTTAGGTCCTCCGTTGACACTTGGTGAGACTAACCTTCAAAGATGAAAGCTCTTTGCAGGCAACCTTCAACCCTGCATTAATCTTCTTCAACAAACTCCTCATAATAGCTCCCAGATTTTGGCGAGATTCGTCACCTTGTAGAGGAGAAATTTTTAGATCAGGATCGCGCGCCACATCAGCTGTCCGCACGCGAATAAATATCCACCGCGTGGCGCGCGACCCGGACCCACAGCACCGCAGAAATTATTACAATCGGGCCCATATGTATCATACGTAGCACGTTTTATCGCATATATATCATAATATATTTCATACGTAGCAATTTTTATCACGTATGTATCATAATATATCTCATACGCACGTTTTATCGCATATGTATCATAAAATATCTCATACGTAGCAATTTTTATCATATATGTATCATAATATATCTCATACGTAGCACATTTTTCGCATATGTATCATAATATATCTCATACGTAGCAAGTTTTATTATATATGAGATATTTTATGATACATATGTGATAAATATTGTTATATATGAGATATATTATGATATATATGCGATAAAATGTGCTACGTATGAGATATATTATGATACATATATGATAAAAATTGCTACGTATGAGATATTTTATGATACATATGCGATAAAACGTGCTACGTATGATACATATGTGCCCGATTGTGCGGTGCTGTGGGTCCGGGTCGCGCGCCACGCGGTGGATATTTATTTGCATGCGGACAGCTGATGTGGCGCGCGATCCTGATCTAAAAATTTCTCACTTGTAGAGAACCATCAAACTTTGGAAGATTGAAACTGTTTAAAAAGAACTAATGACTGGTGTCACACTATCGAAAGTTGGAACGTTTATAAATATTTGCATCCATCATGTAGTTGAAGGCTGAAATTCATCCCAAGTGTCACACTATCAAATTCATTCACCTTCCGTTCATATTCATCCATGGCTTCCACAGCTCATTTGCTACGAATGCCATGTCTTAGGCCAAAAGGTAGCTGGAAACCCACCTTCCATTCATTGTTTTATCTTCATAAGGATCTCCCTCTTAACTGTCAAGTATACGTCATTAAGAAGCCATCAGAATTTATCTCACAATTCAACTCATGAGCCTTCAAATAATCCTCCTTGTCTTCAGCATCACCCTCTTGAGAAGGTGGTTGCTTAGCATTGTCAAATGTTTCCTTGCCAATGGTCTTCATTGAACCTTCTTTTCGACTGGAAGAAATCTTTAAAGTCTCCAACTTGTCAATAAATTCTTGTTTTAGAGTGATTTTGAAAGAGATTCCATACTTTCAAGTGCTTATATGATTGATCCTCATCAGCTAATGCTTCAAGATCCTCGATCTTTTTGTCTAGCCGAAATGAAATTTGCCTGTCTATCAAAACTACTATAACAAAGTAATGTTTTCCGAAGAATCACCCTCCTCTTTGGATTTATCCTCAGCAATGTTCTCTTCCAACAATTTCAAAATTGTATCAAATCGGCCTCTATAGTTCTAAGATTGACTGGTTCCTTCACAATGAGGGAAATTGGATTAATGCTTCTCCATATCAATGGTTCCTTTTCCTCTTCCTTTTTTTCACCTCTTTCATTTTCTTACTCCCCTCCATTTGGTGCAGAGAACGTAGCTAGTATGCGCTACATTGAAAAAAAAAATCACATTTATGATCAAATGATTAGTTGAGAGTTGAAATCATGGAACAATTAACATCATTTCTTAGCTTTTTTCTCAATGTCGCCAGGGACTTATTGGAAGTATTCCTCCAGTGGCCATCGATTGCCCCTTAACAATTCAAGGTTAGGTAGCAATGGATCTTTCCTTGTTGTCTCTGATTTTTTGACTCTTCAAGAATTAGTATTCAATCATTTCTTCGATGGATATTTGTGGAGATTTGATTTAGGAATATTACCTTTGTTGTACGAAATTGCAAGTCAATGTAAAGATTATTGGAATTGTGATTTGAATTTTTTGATCATATCATTTTAAAAAAAGCTTTATTTTAGATAGTAACTAAAGACAGTAGTTTAAAAATAAGATTTGATCAGTATATGACTGATAATATGACTTCTTCAAAATACACACTCTTTCATGAAGTTTTTTTTGAATTAAGTTACATGTTTGAGTGATAGGATTAATCAGATGTTTCAAAATTAGTAGTATATTCAAGGATAGAAGAAGAGTACATGACTTGCGAAGGAGTGCTCAAACTTATGATGGAGTACTCAAAGTTATGAGAAAGTGCTCAAAATTATTTGGAGGTACTCAAACTTACGAGAAGATACTCAAAATTACTAGGAACTGCTCGAAGAATCCAGCTCTTGACTTTACCTCGGCCTCCTCCATGTCAACACTCTCAACCAGATGCCTAATGTAAAGATTATATAAAGAGATGTAATTATCTAAGATATCTAAAAGTATTGTAGGGGCTTAAGCTGAGAGCAGAATGCTAATTGTCGTTAGCCTCACTCACTCCTTAGTGTTGCTCCTTAGCGTAGCTCCTTATGTACATCTTTATCTCAAAAAGGTAAAAAAAAAACTCCATATATACATATTTCATTGAAGTAGATAAGCTTTTCTTCTTTTTTGTGTGATTTTTCCGTACTAGTTTTCACATAAAACTTTCATATTTGATTCTTTCTTTACTTCAAATCTTATTTTTTGTTCTGATTGTTTGACGGCATTGCAAGGCAATATTGAAATTAATTTTAAAAAACTCAAAAGCATATAGTAATGAAATGATAAAAGTTTCATATAATGCTGCTAGTTTGGCTCAAAGATTAAAATTTAATTGAAAATTAAATTAAATTTTGAATTGAATCGGAATTAATTTACATTAAGCGTGCTGATTAATGAACTATTTTTAAATTTGAATAAAAGGTTTTTCATTTAATTATGAGGAGAAGCCGAATCTGGTCTAAATTTGATTGTTAACGGCACTTGTTCCGTACGATATAATCAAATAGAACAGATCTGCATGATGAAGGGAAGGGTCAAACCTCAACAATTTAGAGCACGCCTTCAGCGCCAAGCTCTAGAAGCGGGCCCGCGTTCCTTCTCTTCCACCACTTTCTGCTGATGTTTGGTACGTTCTACCCACCGATCACTGTCTCAGCATGGAGCCGGCAACTGACGTTGAACAAAGAAAATCGAGACCGTGGAGAAGCCGGGGAGGAAGAAGGCCACTGCAAAGTGGGAATCTTGGAATCCCTTCCTCAGCTATTAAACCCTAATAACCTCCGTGCTGACAAAGCGACAGCGCGCAGAAGAGGTGGATCTTGAGTTATTCTGGAGATAGAAGCTCCACGCCATGGCTCGAGCAGCGGCGGCGGCGGCAGCTGGTGGAGAGGGCATCGGTGCCGACGGAAGAAAAAGAAGAAGGACCGGGCCTTCGTCTTATCTACGGCGGCTGAACTGCTTCCGGCCAGCTGGTGGCCGGCCGGCCGCGGCGACGATGGACCGCAGAGAGGGGACGCGGCCGATCCCGACGCATCTTGTGATCACGGTCAATGGGATCCTGGGAAGGTTTGCTCCCTTTTGTAGAACCCTGCTAACTTTGTGTTATGATCTTTCCGTTTTTACCCTTCTTTAAAAGAGTTACGAAGCGATAGTGGTGGCGGTGAGCGGATGATTCTGTGCTTCTTGTTCTTCGCAACTTCAAAGGGCTTTTGATTGTGAGGTCGATCAGCTTCTCTGCTCGGGGAAAGATCGCTGATCTGGGGATTTAATCCAAGTGGATCACAAAAGGAAGGATTGTCGTTCCCCTTTTTTGTTTCGATCGATTGTGTTATTTTCTATACAAATGGAAATTTTGGTCTGAGTTTGATTGCCATTTCATTGCACTTTATTTTAGAGATTAAAATACAAGTTTGTGATGCTATTTTATGTCTTTTTGTGTTTTGCTGAAATAAATTGCCTACTGCTTGAATTTTTTAGGATGTCAAATGTGCTAACAACATAATATGCTTTGCTTCACCAATTGTCTTTGCTTTGTTTGTAGTGCTGATGATTGGAGATTTGCAGCAAAGCAATTTGTGAAAAGATACCCTGAAGATATCATTGTGCATTGTGAGTTCGTCTTCCTTCAATATTCTCAATTCAGTGTTGATTCCTTTGAAGGATGAAGAATTAACAGTGAAGTAAGCGAGCTGGAAATCCTGCGTTTATCCCTATAACTTCTTCATTTTGTAAAACATGCTGGACATAAGATAACTGCATTGTTTGGGTTTCTTCACTGTCATGTGATATGTTATGAGCTGAACTTAATGGATTATGATGTTCAATGCGAGAAGTCCCATTGATTCTTAAAAGGAGCTGGCTTTCTATATGCTTGCATGGTCTTCCTAGTTTGATATTTGTAGTAAATATTATTTTTTTTTTTCCATTTTAACTAACATCTTTGACATTTCAATGGCTAATTTGTGCATCGCATAATGACTTACAAGTAATGCTTCTGTTCCCTGATAGAGTAACTTTAAGCTCTTCCTTTTCAATCTTCATCGCAAAATCAGATACGGATGCATTTGCCTGATATTAACATCATTAATTTCCTAGAATATTACAATAAAAAAAAAATTCCAAGAATATTGTCTCTTCTCACTTTGATAAGTTTGACTTGTTCTGTAAAATTTAATATTAATCTTCTTTTCCTACTGTGTAATGAGGTATTACAAACCTTAACTTTTGCTTCACTGTGGTGAATATTTATGTTTTCTTTTTTTTGTTCTCACTGCAGGCAGTAAATGTAATATTGGAAATTTGACTTTTGATGGTATTGATGTGATGGGGGAGAGATTAGCAAAAGAGGTGGGTATCTGTGTTGAGAAATTAGGCATCGCGATACCTGCATAATGTACAATAGGTCTTGAATATGTCTTCATTTTAGATCAATTAGGGATCCTAAATATGTAGCTAAACTCCCAACAGCAGAAACTTCTTTTTCGTTTTTATTTAGATTTTCTTCGTTCAAATTTGCTGTGACATCAATTCTTACAATTTCAGGTAAAATCAGTTGTTGAACTGAGACCAGAGCTTCGGAGGATCTCTTTTGTATGCCATTCATTAGGTGGATTGATAGCAAGATATGCCATCGGTAGATTATATGAACCAAGTGTTATTAGGGATTGTTCTGGTGAGGATGGACAGTGTAAGATTCAGAAACTTGATGAAACATATGAACACAAATCCAAAGGAAAGATTGCTGGGCTGGAGCCTGTAAATTTCATCACATTTGCGACACCGCACCTAGGTTCTGGATTTCACAAGCAGGTGATGTTTCAAATTCTTCAACATTTTTCTGTGAATTGTGGCATCCAAAGAAACCTCATTTGTGAAAGCTACTTGTTGAGACCATGACTAACTGGTTTTTGTGCTCTCTGCATGTAGATTTATTTTTATGTGATTTTCAAGACAAGATGACCATGATGTGCTGTCATTGTTTCTAACATGTACATACTTCATTTAGATTTTCTTCATTAAGATCGTATTTTCTGAGTACTAACACTTGAGCTTTCTTGAAACTTCGGTAACTAGATGAAAAGTATCACTGAACGTAGTTTGGAATGAAGTTTTAACAAACTTCTGACGTTTATTGAGATTAATCTTGTTTGACCTGGGAATAATATCATTTTATTTTTTGGGCTATATGATTTACTTATATCCTGCTGCTGAAGCATGTAAAGTACAATCAGAAAGTTTTTTTTCCTTCTTGTAGCCACTGTTTATCCTGTATAAAAACAATTGGATAATGACTTTTAAAACAATTGCGTGTTTATCTACATTTATCAACCCACTGATCTGATAGCACATTATGGGGAATGGTTTGTTAAATGCAGATTCCAATTTTTCGTGGCTCACATGCATGGGAAAAGATGGCATGTCGCATGTGTGGTATTGCAGGAAGAACGGGAAAGCATCTGTTTCTCAAAGATCATGATCAGCGAAAGCCTCCTCTACTTCTCCAGATGATCACAAATTGTGGAGATCTTAAATTCATGTATGGTTTAGTAACTAATATATTTTTTCATTTCCTGCTATATGGCCAGGATGATATTTATCATCAATCCATATTCCTTGCAGGTCTGGTTTACGGTCATTCAGCCGACGAGTTGCCTACTCAAATGTCAATTATGACTGTATCCCGCCTTTTGATGTGGCTTAAGCACTGATAACTTTACTGATTGAATCATCTTTGTCAATTTTATAACTGTGCATGATGTGGTTTGTCAAGTTCTTGACTCTTCTCAGCTATTGTGGGTTGGAAGACATCGTCAATCCGCCACCATCATGAACACCCAAAGGTAGATAGTTTGAATATATTGCTGTTTTCACTATGTTACGGTCCTCTCATTTCACTTTCCTTTCTCTTTTTATTCCAGCGCCATGATTTTATGAAGAATGAGAAATATCCTCATGTTGTGTATGTGGACAAGCCGAAGTTTAGTGATGCGGAACAAGAAAATTTTGTAGTGGCAAATATTTATGATCCAAAACCTGCTGCTGACATAGAAGGTATGCTGTAACTATTGTGGCTAAAACTTATTCTCTTTGACAATCATTCATCATGTTCTGTGAACATATTGCTACCATAATAAGTTTTCTGCCTTAAGATATATGCAACCGTCCAAAGTTACAGATACAACATTGTTTGCCAATGCGAAATATACTAGACTTTTAGTACATTCACCTGAAGGCTGACATATTGCTCAATTCCATGAAGAAAACTTGTGAAGTATGTGGAAACAAGTAGATCGTTAGTGGGGGAATATGAGAAAACTACTGTCATTTTTTTTGGTCTCTAATAGCACCGGTGCTTGTTCATTTTACTACAATGAGGTGCAAGAGAATGGCATTTGCTCTCAGAATCATGATAACAAATGCTCACTGACTTGCTAGAACTTCAGAACAAGTTAGAGTTGATTAATTGTTTTTATTTTGTTCTCTGAGTGATGTTTTAGTTGAGAGTAGGAAAATGGGCCTCTAAAGTATAATCTAGAGACGAGTACATACAGAAATTTGTAATAAGAAAAAAAAAAGTAATGAAACAACAAAACTATTAGCGTTGTTCATCTTATAGAAATCTTTTTTTGCATATTTTACTTACGATTCAAGAATTTTTTGATTAAATCCATAAAGGAAATGGAATATGGTTGGTTTAACTCGAAGGAAAGTGTTAACGAATGCTTTTAATCCCAAAATTAACATAAAATATTACGTGGATAAATGATGATAATTATGTAATAATCAAGAAACTTTAATATCGTGGGAAAATTAATTTTAAATATTGCAGAAATAAGTTTAAATAATACATAAATAATTTGCCACAAAATCTAAGGTAGCTCTAATTTAATAAAGTCAAAGACAGGGTACAAAAAAAATAAGTAATCTCACAGATTAATATATCCAACAACCATGGATTCACACATTAATTTCAAGGATCACACAGGTGAGCAAATCAAACAATCCTAAATTTAGAATCACAACTATTCTCGAGAAAAATCAGAGGAAAATGTTTGATTTGAGGTTTTACCAAAATCGGTGATTTGAACTCAAGATGGATCAACGGTGAGGGAATGACTTGTTGCCAAGGAAGATCTGTGAAGGTGGCTTGGCGCATGAGAAAAATAGATGATGAGAGGCCATGCAAACCGCACAACTGTAGAGGAAGGTGGGCAGTGACAGCCTCACAGGTAACGAGGTGAAGTTCATTAACAATATAGCTGTCAAGTGGCGCAGCGGTGGTGACAGTGAAGCAGTTGAGCGTTGATCATTGATGTCAACATAGGAAGGTCGCAGGGGTTGGGCACACAGCATGGGTGGTGAGGCGGAGCAACCGATGGCGGAGGTGGAGGCGGAGGCAGGCGTGGAGCGGGCAGTCAGGGGCATTGGTTATATAGATCAAAAGGCGCTAGGGTAGAGCAAGAGCGAGAGTGCATTGAGAGGTTTATTTGAGAGGAAAAATTGCAATAAAGGAACTGGAGTGGAGTTGTGTTGTTGAAATCAATGAACAAAATTAAGAGAAGAATTGAGATAATACCTTAATGTTTTAAGTTATTTTGGGATTTTCACCAAGACTACAATCATTCCCTTCTCTTCAAAATAGATTTTATCATAGGATTTTTTCAAAGCAATGCTAGTCCATACCTTTATATAAGTATGTTACATTCGAAATCTAAATTGCAGAAATAAAAGTAAATTTAATATTCCAAATGCGAAAATCTAAAGAGAAAAGAGAGCAAATAAAATCATCCCAAATTTTAAAAAAAAATTATTCAAATCATCTAATTAATTTAAATGAGAATTTTTAATCCATCTAATCAGCCACCAATTACGCCTACTGCTAAATCTGTCTGTGTCAACCATCTATTCAGATTGATGCCATTAATAAGATCTCAAATGTTAAATGTAAATCCTATTTGGAATAAATCGACAGTCCGATGTCATAACCTTACCATCTAGTTTGATCTTGACCAAAGCTGACAACTCCTCAACAATGTTGGATATTGGATAAAAGTCATGTCATTCCCTGCAAGGATGATATACTCTTGGTGGTGGTGGTTGTATCAAATGGACGTATTCTTTTTAAACTTTACTCTTTTTTTTATTTGAAAATGTTTGCTATCATTCTTTTTCCTCAAATCCAATTCTCATGAATTTCTTTCATCTCTAACAAATGCAGACCTAATGATCAAAGGTCTCAACAGGGTTCCTTGGGAAAGGGTGGATGTGAGCTTCCGCAAAAGTAAACAAAGAATTATCGCACATACTACCATTCAGGTATATCACCAGCTAGCTTATTGTTTTTTCAGGTAGATTTTTAGCCCTTTCAAACTTTCCTGAATGAGTATATTGCACTAGGTTCTTTGAGGTTTCGACACATTTCATGAAGGCCTAAAACTTAGGGCTTGTTTGTAAACGTAAGGTTTATTTTAATAAAGTTAAAATTAAATTTAAGTAGAAATTTTTTTATTAAAAGTTGTGAATAATGTGAAATAAAATTAATTATTATATTAGGATATGTGAGGATGTGATATAAAATTAGTTATTATGTTGGGATATATGACGGATATGATATAAGTTAATTATTATTTTAGCAATGTGAGTAGGATGTGAAATAAAATTAATTTTTAATATTAAATTTTATGTGTGATGTGATATGTCAGATTAAAATTAAATCAGATTAATTTTTAATTTCAAAATAAACGGAGCCTTAAGGTCATTGCAATGGAGTCCCGAATGCAATTTTTTTATAGCAAAAACGTCCCTTGGTTTGGTTAATGGCATTGTCAGGCACTGCGTCAACAATTCTTTGCAAGACGAGTGGACAACAATGGCAGAGGGTCCATGGGCCTGTCAATGGATCGGGTCAAGTTCCGATCCGATCCGATTTAACCCCAAATGGATTCTTGTTTTAACCTATCAACCCGCCTCATTTACTGACTCAATTCGTTTACAAATAAATAGATCGAATATAGATCACTACTGACTCGACTCATTTATGTAATATAATTTATAGTTTATACATAAATATATTATGGTTAATTATTTTTTTGTGGGAAGGCTTAAATAAACAGTACCATTATAATTAATTAATAAAAAAAATTTTAATAAATTATATTACTAGATTATAGTGGATAATGTTTTTATTTTTANCTTCATGTATCTCAATATAATAAATAATTTTATGTGACATTCCTCATATATTTCAACATAATAATTAATTTTATTTCACATTATTTATGATTTTTAATAAAAAAATATCTCTATTTAAATTTAATTTTAATTTTATTAAATTTAAATCTTATAAACAAACAGATTTGAGAGGATCTAGATCGATCATAATCATATTCAATATATAATTTGATTTAATATATATGAATTTGAATTCGGGTCAAGTTGACTCAAATCTGATCCGTTGACATGCTTGCATAGAAGAGGGGCATTAAAGTTTTTTTTGGTTTGGAGGGAAAGGAGTACAACATAACAACATGATGCAAACTTGGAGGATCTATGTGAGACTAATTTAAAAGGTGCAAACTTTAGAAACGGATGTGCCGAAATTAGAGAAACGGATGTAGTCTGCATTAAAAAAAATAAAAATAAAAAAACACATTGATCCGTGGGGCTTCCAAATTTTTTTTAATATTTAATTTTTTTTATTTGTGTGCAGGTGACTTCCAAGGTTTTTAATTCTGATGGTGCAGATGTGATTCATCACATGATCGATAATTTCTTGCTGTGATGCAGTAATGATTCCAACAAGGTTTGTTCCGCGGTTAAAATAATTATGATTAAAGAAATTTTGAGTTTAATATTATTTTAATATTATATATCATATTATTTAGATGTAATTTTTTAAATCACATTTTCATAAAATTTTATAAAATTATCGACACGTATCATTAAATTAAATAATTATTTTTTTACCCTTTATTGCTGAGATGCAAATTCAGATGTTGATAGCTAGAGTTAGATTAGGTGAACCACACACACACCAATCTCATCTACCAGAGATTGTCGACACATCTGTAATTCAGTGGAAATGAGGGAAATTCATTGTAGATTGATTTTTATTTTTTTTTGGTGTAACCTCATATGAATGCGTTGTTTTTATTAGATAATATCCTGAATTTTAATTAGGGATGTTTACCTGCATATTATATTATTTAATTTTATCTATGCATTACTTATTTATTTTTAGTTAATTATGCTATGTATATTATAAAATTTTATATACATATATTTTAATTTATTTTTATTATAATGAGTAATCATAATTTTTTAATAATCTAACTATAATTAAGTTACAAAAAAATTGAGTCGTTCATCATATTATTTTAAAGATATTTAAATATATTTTGTGTGTAAATCCTAAAATTTTGATGTTTAGGTGGTGGCAAAAGAAGGAGGCATTCGCGACGTGAATTGATTTTAGGATAAATCAACACTTTAGTGTGGTATTGAAAAAAAAATATATACTATTAAGGATAAAAATATAATTTTAATGATTTATTAATGAAATATTTTTTTTTAATAGATTTTAATTGTGTTTTAATTAAGTGTGTGTATGTAAGTTTTATAATATTTTGAGTGTGTATAACGTAATTAACTAAGAATGGTGTGATATGCAGGTAAATTTTTTTTTTAAATTATTAATACCTAAAAACTATTATATATTGATCAAACTTGTGCAATGTTGTGTTATAGTATTGATTAACAGGTTGGTAATTTAATTGTGTTAATTTTGAGTTAAAAATAAGGTCGGGCTGAACTGAAATTAAATATTATCTGAAAATTTATTTACATCGTACTGATATAAGTGATTGCCATAATGCTTTAAATCTTTATTTTTTTAATTAAAGCTTCAAAACAAGAGAAAGAAAATCTACCTTACACTTGAATGCTGCCTTTTAAGAATATTTTTTTGTAATTTTCTAATGATTTTAAATTAGCTTCTTTAAAATTGTTAGATTTTTGACAGCTTTTTACTTAACTGCAGTTAAAATAACCTAACCAAATAACATAAACATTAACTCTCCTCTCTCTGTCTCTCTCTACAATTTATGATTTGGGCTCTATTTATTTAAAAATTAAAAATTAATATAATTTTATTTTAATTTAACATATCACTATCATACATAAAATTTAATATTAAAAATTAATTTTATTTCATATTCTATATATATTATTAAAATAATAATTAATTTATATCACATTCATTATATATCATAACATAATAATTAATTTTATATTATATTTTTCACCTATTTTAATATAATAATTAATTTTATTTTATATTATTTATAATTTTTAATAAAAAAATATTTTTATTTAAATTTAATTTTAATCTTGTTAAATTTAATTTTATAAATAAACAGACTCTTGAGGTGAATACCATATTTAGAAATATTATTAGATTAATAATTTGTGAGAATGCCTAAATACATTTTATATTGTATATACGTTTTCTGTCTAGAAATAATTATCTTTCTTTAATGATATTCTGATTTTCTAATTTATCAGCTAGTTTCTATACTACATTTGATTAAGTAATTAACAGTTTAATTTGTTATTAACAATAAATTAGCAAAAGTAAAACGTCACACCAAAATCATTTTTTAAAATTAATATTTTTTTAAAAAAATGGGTGGAGTGTGTTAATTTTATTACCTCCATTTACAAATTTTAAGCAAGCAAATTCAAAAAAAAAATTGAAAAAGTAACTGATGATTAAATATTTAAAAATCAATGTTGTTTTAATCTAATTTTCATCCGATTTGCAAATGCAAGGTACACTAAAGAGTACTAAAAACTTGAATCTTCATTTTAAGTTAAATTATTGTAACATATCGTGATCTTAATATAGATGCATTGTCGAGTTTGGTTTTAGAAAAATTGTGTAACTCAAATACTTTTTAGAAAGTCACTCATTCCAGTACTACTCCAGCTCAAGCATTAGCCTCACGTTTTTACCTCAAAAGGCTATTTGAGATCACGTTATCTATTTATACAACTCAGAATCTCTTTCTCTTTTCGATGTGGGATGATTCATTCATGTGCCCCTCTCACCACTCATTATTCGGTCTGTGACTCCCGTGGCTAAAGAAGGCGGGAAGTGATCGCCGGGTGATGTCCTAAGAGGAAGAAATTACTGAGATAAAGTGCGAGTTCTGACAAGCTTTTAGGTCACATAATGAGTGGTGAGAGGGGCACATGAATGAATCGTCCCACATCGGAAAGGAAGGGAGATCCTGAACTGTATAAATAGATAACATGATTTCAAATGGTAGAGGCGTCTTTTGGGACAAAACTATGAGACTAATGATGGAGCAGTTAAACGTGCTTGGGGTTGAGTAACACTGAAATAAAGTGGACAATACCTGTACAATTGAGATCACGGGACATTACAATTATCATATTAATATTTTTTTAATATTAAAGTAATATTATATATCTCTTATAATTAATAAATAAATTAATTAATTGCCAATAACTGGATCGGCAACATTTTTGCTTCCGTTGTATGCGCAGAAGTTTCCGGCCAAATAGTGTCATGAATTCTGCCCTTGGGTGAATTAAATTTGGCTTCCTGAGATTATAGAATTCTTCCACATGAGTACATTTTTTCAAATCATATTATATGGTTTTTTTCCCTGATCCTGATTTCATGCAATATCAAAACAGAGTTTATCTGTTTTACATGCTAACAATAAACTATTCGGCATTAGGTGACATTATTTTTAAAAATTACATGATTATCTGATTATAAGGTAATGATGTTAAGCCTGTAAGTAAATCAAGCTGAACAGAATAGTGAACTTTAAATTCATGTCATCTATTAGTATTGAGATCAAACTTTTTTTGAGCTTACTAAAGCTTAGTTCGTGAATATAATTAAAGACATGTTTAAGCTTAATTTACGTTTGGTTCGTGAATGAACTCATATTTGAGGTTATGAACACAAAAATTAGAAATAAACTCTTATCAAAGTATATTAACGTGTTCACAAATAAGCTTATCGTCATGCTAATTAATAATTTATGAATTTATTTAGATTAATAAATAATATATATTAAAATATCTAAATAAATTTTAAATAAGTTATTACTTGGGGTCTAAAAAAAATTCATATCAAATTTTTTAATCAGACATGTTCATGAACTTCTTATAAATAATTCACAAATATTAATATCTTTTTGTTGAACTGATCACTATAGAGCTGTTCATTTTGTTAATTTAGTTATATTAAAATTGACATTGTTAATATATCACATCACATATAAATATATTTTAAAATAAAAAAATAATTTTATTTCATATTTTATATAATTCAAGTAATAATCTTTGGACTACTTTGAAAATATTGCTTAACTGCAGTGACACACATATAATTTATCCTTATCTCGTCATTTAAACTCAGCCAACTCAACGGGAATTTGAAAAAAAAAAAAGAGTGGGAGACAGAGAGGACCATCTTCGCCGCCATGAACATCCCGGTGAGGAAGCTAGCTCCAACTCTCATCGGAGCCTCGTCGGCGACTCTGGACGGGGAGCTTCAGCTCTCCTTCTTGGACCGTTCTTCAACATCCAGCCACTTCACCGACCTGATCCTCGTATACGAGGCCGGCGCCGGCGAGGCCCCCGAAGACCCTGCAGAGCTCATAAGAACAGGGATGGCCAGGGCGCTCGTTCCCTACTATCCTGTGGCAGGTCGTATCTTTCCGTCTGCCGCCGACGGCGAGCTCGTGGTGACATGCTCTTCCGGCGGCGCCGGCGGCGTCTGGTTCGTGGAGGCGTCGGCGGGATGCAGCCTGAAAGATGCGAACTACTTGGAGCCTCCTTTGTTAATCTCGAAGGAGCAGCTCCTCCCCGAGTCGCCCTTTCGGGAAGAGGAGCGCGTCACCATCACGTTTATGATGCAGGTGCTCCGGCTCCTGCAGGATGGGGAAAAATATAAGTTTTCTTTCGAATATTATCAGTAAAATTATACAAAAAAAATATCAAAAAAATACAAAATGAGGATCATAATATCATATTTTATTATTTCAAAAAAATAATTATTAATTTAATAACATCTTTAGAAAATTTTTTAAATAATTATAAAATTAATAATAAAAAAATTACATCTAAATACCACAACATCTATATAATATACATAACATCAAAATAACATTGAACCAATTACCACTTTAATATTAATAAAATCCATACATTTAATTGATTTATGAGACATTTAGTTTAATATTTTTTTAGTATTATATGATTATTTAGAAAAAAATATTTGTTTAGTTTAATGATATATATATATATATATAATTTTTTATAAAACTATAGAATTATTAATTACTCAAAAGATGATATCTACATTACACAATATAATATTAAGATAACATTGAATCAAATGCCCTCTTAATCTAATTATAAGATAATATAATATCAATATTAAAAATATCCCCTAAATGCAAAATCCACTATAAAAATAATGGCTTTTGGACAATCTGCACTCTAAAATTTTAAATTATATTTTAAATTTGGCAAATTGCACCTTTTTTTTAATTAGTACAAATTGCCAAAACAAAATTTGTGTTAAACTTGGGAGGCTATTTTGACCTTAACAAAAAATGACCTCCAAGTTAATTTTTTATAAAAAAAAAATATAATTTTTTCGAGATATGTGAACAATGGAAGTAAAATTAGTTAAATTATAAATTTTATAAAATATGAAATAAAATTGATTGATGTATTAAAAATTACATAGAATAAGATATGAAGTGATTTTTTTTATATCAAATTTTTTGTATTAAGAATAAAAACTAAAATTTTATTTTATTTTATTTTTTTAAAGTTGGAGGCTAAAAATATTTTTTTGGCCATAATATTTTAAAATTTTAACCAGTTATCTAAAATTTACATAAATTCATAATTATGGAGTATTTAGAGAACAAATTAAATGCTTCTTTTCTGCTGATGGCAGATCACGCGGTTCAGATGCGGTGGCGTCTCAGTGGGCATCAGCTTCAACCACATCCTGTTCGACGGAGTCGGCGCCGGCCAGTTCACGCGAGCGGTGGCCGACATGGCTCGAGGCCTGCCGGTGCCGGCCGTGGAGCCAATCTGGCACCGCGAATCGCTCGCCGGCAAACAAAACTACCCACGAAAGTTCGTCTCATCGCTTAAACCCCTGCCGGGCTTGGAGGATGACGTCGCGATCGATATCCCTCAGAGCACCGTCAACCAAATTAAACAGCAGTGCATGACGGAAAACGGTCGAGAGTGCACCACCTTCCAGGTCGCAGCGGCCGTCCTATGGCGGTGCCGGGCACGAGCCATCGGCGGCATCGGCGAGAGTCGCCTGCAGCACCACCTCGTTTTCGTCGCCGACATTCGACGGCTAATCTTAAAGGAGCTGCCGACCGGCGGCGAAGGATACTACGGGAACTGCATCTACCATATGCGGGTTTCGGCACCGGCGGACAAGGTGGAATCAAATTTCTAATTACCAAGTCCTAAAATAGCTTAAGTTAAATATATTGGTTAATATCAATTAGGTACCTCTAATTTGGAACTATGTATAACTAAGTCACTCTAGTTTTTAAATTAACTAAATAAGTCCTCTAGTTTAAAGTAAAGTGTAAATAAAATCATTTGGTATTAATTAAAGTACTTAATAGAGGATATTTTCTCTAATTGATAGACCATTTTGGACTTTATCATAATCTAAAATATTAATTTAATTTTAAATTAGTTAGAAAAAATATTTTTTTATTAATATCAAAAGACCTATTTACATATTATCTCAAATTAGAGAACTAACTTCGTCAATTTAGAAATTAAAGTGACCTGAAAATTTAAACTAGAAAAACCTAGTTGCTATTAATTCTTAATATATAGGTTATAACTTTAGTGTTAAATGTTATAAGATTAATAGTAATTAGGTCCCTCTAGTTTAGGCTTACGTGCATTTAGATTCATCTAATTTTTAAATTAACAAATGGGTCCTTAGTTTGAGATAATATACAAATCGATTCTTTAACCTTAATAAAAAAATTCAAAGAAAAATATTTTTTTCTGATTAACGGACAAATTTGTCTAATTTTAAAGCTATAATAATATTTAATTAGATGAAGATAAAGTTTAAAGTAACCTATTAATTAGAGAAAATATCTTCTATTTAGTACTTTAATTAATATCAAAAAATTTATTTATATTTTTCTTCAAACTAGAGAATCTATTTGACTTATTTAGAAACTAAAATTAGAGAAACTTAATTAAATATAAGTCTAAATTAGAAAGATTTAACTGCTATTAATTCAAAATTATAATCTAACACGTTTTTATTTGTTTGACATTGTGAACTCTAGCAAAACAAAAGCTGGGTCCCTTAGGTTCTCATTGTATGTAACTGGGTCTAGCTGTGATTGTAATGTTTAAAAATATTAATTAGATCCCTCTATGCTTTTATGACAGGGACCCAGAAACAATTTACATAATTTTAAGGGTCATTTTGCTTAATTTATAAAGAACATCAAAGATGAGCATAACATAGATTAATTAGAGAGAAGTCATATTTTTTTATCTTTTTATTTCTCGGATCATCAAATTTTGAGGAGCATAATACAGTGAATTGGACAAGACCGGGAACAGAAGAATAGGTAATAGGAATCGAAAGACAAAGATATAGTGTTGAACCATCCAGTCTCTCAACCGACGATCCATTAATGGGCGAATCAACGAGATCTGAGAGTATCTTTTGAGTCCAAGTTAATTTTCTTCGGATGTTATTTATGAATACCTATCGCATATGTAAGTTTAACACTTATTAAAATTTTGATCATTGTGAGCTATTCAAAGATTTGAGAGGGTGAGGACATTGTTAAATCATTATACTCTCTGCGAAATCTTTTGAAAAATTGTCATATTCTCTTAATCCGGTTGTAATTTTTTCTCAAAAATTAGAGTTTAATTTTGATGCATTAAATCTTGTGTGTCCACTTCTTTCTTATTATATTTTCTTCTTTCGTATTGAATTTTCTCTCATATTTCTCATTTTTTATTAGATTTTCACTACGATTATATGAAATTTCTCATAGGACTTGTATTGCCAATCTAGCAAGATTGTATTCCCAATAAAGTGAGCTCTTGCACTATAAAATTTAAAATATATACTTAAATTTGCTTTATGAAACCTCCAAAGAGTGTGGAGAGATTAGAAATAAATCCTGTTTTTTTTTTTTCATATTTAGAACATATACTAAGTCGTGCTAAGTAAATACTTCTAATCACAGAATTTTGAAACACACACACATAATATGTATGTATGTATGTATGTATGTATGTAAATATATATACTTGTGAGCACTGAATTTTTATATTTTGACAGGTGGCTGAGGCGCCGATCACGGAGATAGTGGAGTTGATCGGAGAAGCGAAGGCGGGCGTGGAGGCGAAGGTCTGGAGGTTCATCAATGGCGACGGCGAGGAGGATCCGGGGAAACTTCCGGTGGAGTACGGGGCGGTGTACGTTACGGATTGGAGGGGCCTGGGATTCTCTGAGGTTGACTTTGGATGGGGGGAGCCGAGGAGCGTTGTGCCTCTGAGAGACTTCAGCTGCTTCTCACTGTGCAATTTGCTGAAGCCCCCGCCGCCCAGGGATGGAGTTCGTCTCTTCGGCAATCTCGTTCTCAAAGAACACGCTGCTGCTTTCCTGCATGAGGTCAAGGCCTTCAGTACCTCCTGAGTAGCAGCAGCAGCAGTAGTAGTAGTAATATTTAATGCATCTAATATAAAAATATTGCTAAGCTTGATGCATGTTTTATAGGTGTTGATATTGTTAGACGATTGGCCGTAACCTATAAATAAGTTGAAAAAAATGAAGAAATGATTGAGAAAAAATCATGTGGGATGAACATTTTCTTTCTTCTCATAGTATAACTTTATGAAAATAATTATTTGTACGTGTATATATATATATATATGTATATATATTATCAAAATAATATTTCTTGTGATTAAACATGCAACAAAATACCTTAAACACAGATGAATGTGTTTAGAGAAAAAGCTTCCAAGCAAAATATGGAGATATATAGATCCCAAATATTTGAAGTCAAGCATGGAGACTCATGGATCTGAAAATTAATATGCAAAGGAGGAGAAGTAGTGCAAAAAAACCTAATATGGCAAGTAAACAATCGGAGCTTAGTCTTATTACATAAAGACCTCTGGTTCTCTACTGTTCCTCCAGACCTTCGCCTCCACGCCCGCCTTCGCTTCTCCGATCAACTCCACTATCTCCGTGATCGGCGCCTCAGCCACATTTGTAAATGTCCAAGAAGTCGTATCAATGAGCCTCATGGAAGGGTTAATAATAACAGATGGGTGGAATGAGGAAAGAGCTCAAGTATAATTTGGTGAGGAGCTAAAAGTGAGAATGCTGGCATTGAGAAGACCTCAGGCCTATATAGATGACTCTCTAACCTAAGCAAAAATTGGAACTACAAGGATTCCCATGTAAGTTATATAAGAATATTTTCAACGAAGTTGATTATATTTTGAGTGGAGCCTAGAGCTAGAAGATCCAAACTCAGCCGAGGATTCAAGCATTCATTTAGAGATTTACTAAAGATGCTATACCAGCCAAACCTTGGTTATACAGGAGGGGATTATCGTCAACTATGGAATGTCCTTGGGGATGCCAAGAAGACGGGACATTGTATCACATAACTAAGGAATGCAAGATTTATAGAGTTATCAAAAATGTGATCAGCAAAAGATGTAATGTGTTGCCACACTACCACACATTGCAAGCCAAAATAGAGTAGATGGCTAAAGTAGCTAGAACCAAGAAGAAGGATCAACAACTTTGCTTATAAGTGGTTTTACTATTTATGGAGAGTAAGAAATGTTAAAGTTCATAACCAACTAATGTCAAGCACTGAGGTAATTGCAGCCACTATCCTAAGCATAACACAAGAAGACTTTAACCACGGTAGCAGCTATTGGTGCCCATCTACCCCTCTGGAGCCAAGTAATTAAAGCGAAGGAAAATGGATGCTTCCCCTGCTGGATGGATTAAGGTTAATATAGATGAATCCCTTAAATCAGGTGCAATGCAGGGGCAGCTTATATAATTAGAAACTAATTGAAGTAAGAGGCAAACAAATTATAACATATGCGATCATCCTGACAGAGAAAAAGGTAATTTAAATGGGACTCAGAGCAACTAAAATATGGGCTAGAAGCTATCAAGGAGTGTGGTTACAGAGAGACTCACAAGAGACCATTCTACAGATTAAAAAATATCAAAGTGGTGGACGATTTAGTGTCCAATAGAGGGGCTAGCTCATAGAAGATACCCTCATTTGCCTTAGTACTTTTTCATCAAATCATATTAGTTTTGTATCGAGTGGTGCAAATAAGATAGCGAATTATCTAGCTCATAACACACTATCGCTCTTTGTATTCTTCTCTTCGGAAATATAACTTGTTATTATTGTACCCGTCTTTGACTTAAATATCACGTGACATGAACGGTCCACCACGTATTCCGGCAGGCGATCGCCGTTCTGCAGCGGACGATGGCTTCATCGGGGAACGTGAGCACGTGAGCAAATCGTGAGGTCCATGGACCACGGCAGTGTGAGGGAAGCTGACTGCTATGGCGCTATACCAATCCCCTGGCGAGACCTTATATAAGACCTCCTTCTCTTATCCTGTTCCAGCGAGTGCGCGGAACGATCAACGGTTGAGCAATAGCGTTGGGCGCAAAGCGACAAATTATCTTGAGTGGGCTCGGTCGCCGTGTTCCTGCGGAGCAACATAAGAGGGCCGGCCAAACGACAGGCAGTGCGACGACAACGGCGATGAATGCGGACCGGCCCATAAAAGCACGCAAAGCACGCAAAGCACGCAAGCAGAGGAGAGCTGGTAGCCTGGCACCGGTAGGCTATCTGTAGTGCAGTCACGTTATAGCACCAAATTTAATTAAAATTTAGAAAAATAAAGATAAGCTACTTAAAAATTCAAAGTTTTTTTTTAAAAAAAAAAAATTGTTTCAAAGTTTTAACACTCCTTTTTTAATTCCGATTTCAACTATAAGATAAAATTATCAATTTTAATAATTTTAACAGTCTTAATAATTTCAATATCAGTAATTCTAACTTTTTTAAAAAATATTTAAATTTTATAAATTATTATTAATAATTATTCAATATTAATTCGATATGAGTTTCAGAAATTTCAATCAAATTTCGGTTAAATTTTAACAATTTCAATTAAAATTCGATCAGAACTATCGGAATTTTCAGATCAATTTCGATCGGTTTTCGCCAAAATCTATCCGAAGTTACTGAAATTTGATTATTTCAGTCTAGTCTTAAAATCTTGATTTGTATATCGATTTTATAAATGTGTAGCATTTTGTGACATGAGTATAATATAAAAATTTTAAATGAATTTAAAATTTAAAATCATTTATTAAATATATACAGTCTTACTCTATTATGACATCGTTCAAATTTTACCTACTATTTATATAATACTTTTTTAGATGTTATGCCCAGAAAGTAAAGTTGAAAATAATAATAAATAAATAATATAAGATATAATTTTAGGCCCTGTTTGGCCCGAGATCTAAATCAGGATCAAAATAATACTAATTTAAAAAATAATGATAATAATAATAAATAATTTTTTTTAATCATTCTACATAAATTTTAATATAAAAAATATTATTTTATTTCACATACTCAATAATTTTCAATAAAAAAATTAACTTTATTTTACATTCTAAAATAAAATACTCGATTCGAATATTTTGATTTAAGATGTGAAATAAAATATATATTTTTATTATAAATTATTGAGTATGTGAAGTAAAATAATATTTTTTTATAGTTAAATTTGTATAAAATGATTAAAAAAATTATTTATTATTATTATTATTGTTTTTAAAATTAGTATCATTTTGATCTTGATTTGAATCTCGAACCAAACAGGGCCTTAAGGTTCGCAAAGTGATACACCAATAACGTGTAAGCTATCAAAATAATATTTAAAATTTGAGGTGTGTATTACTTTCAAGAAAAATATAATTTTAATAGATTAAAACTAATTTAATGTTGTCTTAATTATTGAGTTATAATGAGCTTGCTTATTATTATTTAAATACATGTTATACTCTTATATATATTACAAGATAAAAAATACATAATGTCGACAAAAAAAAAATGAAATGAATTGTTGAAAAAAAATTTGAGTAGAAATCGCCTGAGCTGAAAAACTACGATGCCTAAGCCACGACGACTTGAAAATTTTCACTAGAGAGGATAAAAAGGTTTTCTAATTGCATTGGAGAATTCAGTTAAAACAAAGATCCTTATTCTTCAATCAACAAGTTTTTTATAGTATAAGATTTGCTAATAACTGATATCAAAAGAGTGATCTTCATTCCTGATATGGGCAATATGGCGGCAATACTTTGAAAGTTAAGTGACCTTCTTTATACGGGTTGTGTGATCTAGTCATACCTCTTTAAAGCAGTATGGAGTTTGTCACTTCGTACTAACAGAGTTCAGATAGTTCAAGTAGGGGGATTTGGCACAGGTTCTTTGACGTGGGCCTTTCATCATGTGTCTATCGCGCACTAAGTATTTTATGCGGACTTTTATGTGCAAGCCTCAGATGTATTAGTGTAGATCCAGATACAACACATAAAGTTCATGTATTATATATATTTACAACTTTTTGATGTATAAATTAATATTGTCAGTATACTTATATTTGTATAACTCCCTATGCGGATTTCAGCTCTAATCATTAAGAAGAAAGTTAGCTCATTTTTCATGTAAGTTTTTAAAAAATATGGTATATATTTATTTATATATTAAGCGTATTATGTAACATTCTGTGATTCCAATATAGAGGTATTATTCTCTTTAATTTTAGAAAAATTGCGTGACTTCAGTACTCCCCAGTAGGTCACTCGTCCTAATGCTATTTCAGCTCAAGCATATTTAACTACAGAGTTTTTTATTATTAATCTCATAAATTTGCCTCAAAAAATACCTTTACCATTTAGGATCATGTTATCTACTTATACAGTTCAGGATCTCCCTCCCTTTCCGATATAGGACGATTCATTCATGTGCCCCTCTCACTACTTATTATTCAGCGTAGAAGCCCGCCGAGAGCCACACTTTGTCTCAGTGATTCCTTTCTCTTAGGATATCACCTGGCGATTACTCTCAGCTCTCTTCAGCCACGGGTGTTATATATTATGAGTTAAATTAATTTTATTTTAAATTGAGTGCACGAATTGCCCGTCCTAGATGACATAAATTGATTCAAAATTGTAAAATGTAAGCAAAATTCAAGAGTGTCTAGCTATGAATTTCAAACAAAATTGACTTGTATAATTAGATGACATGAGTAGATTTAAAAAAAAAAAATTTATATACGCCACTCTAAAAATTCAATGTTCTACTTAATTATTTTATCCTCAAAATTAAATATTTATATTTATCACCTTATATTTTAAATATACAATTATAAGGATCATCTTCTTATAATGATAAATAATTAAATTTTTATTTTTATTAATAAAATGAATGGCTAGATCTTTCCTAATTTGTTGGGAGAATGATGCTTGTAATTATATATTAAAAATATGAAGCAGTAATTATAAATATCTAATTTTAAAGATAAAATAAGTAAAAGCTTAATTTTAGAGTTAACATAATTAAATCACTTTTTTTAATGTTAAGCACAAATAGAGTTATAATATATATAATAATAAGGGATAATTACACCCTAGTCTTTAATAACGTACAGATTCGCATTTTTAAAATTATAATATCGAGATTTTTGAGTTTTAATAAATTATTAAATTGGTTTTTTTATTTTTTTATTATTAAATTTTTTTAAAATTATCATTTTATCCCTCCCTCTCTCTCTTTCCTCCCGACGCCGGCATGCGCAACCCACTGGCAGTCGTGTGCGTGCGCAGCAATCAGTCGTGCGCAGCAATCGGCCCATAAAAGCACGCAAAGCACGCAAGCATTTTATCCCTCCGGCGGCCTCGCGGCGTGCGTGACCCACTGCACGGACGCGCGCGGCGATCGGGAGGAGAGAGAGGCGGCCCCTCTCTCCCCTCCCAACAGCCTCGCGTGATCGTGCGGCCACGCGAGTTGCTGGCGGCTGCGCGCGTGTGTGAGGATCGGGAGGACATAGAGAGAGAGGGGTAAAATAGTAATTTTATAATTTTTTAATAATAAAAAAATAAAAAAGACTCGTTTGATAATTTATTAAAATTCAGGACCTCGATATTATAATTCTAAAAATATGAACCTATGCATTATTAAGGGTTAAACTCAGGGGTCCGGGTGTAATTATCCCTAATAATAATTTACCTTCAGCCAAAAATTATTCCTTTATAGATGGTTAAAACTTAAAAGGAAGACCGAGGACTAATAATATTAAATAAAATCTTAATTTTAGACAACTAAATAAAATTAATTAAAATGGGGGACCTATAAATAAATAATTCACCGCATTGAGAACATTTTGGCGTTACATGCATGGCTGTAGTGTTTCTGATGCATCATCATCAGCCGTGAAGAACTCAACAAAAGAGCATGGCCAGTCACGTCACAGATTTTGAGGGCTTTCCAGCTGACTCGGGATGACACCCGACCGCAACTCACTGAGTCTATTCACGCCTTCCCGGGCCTGGCGGCCTTCCGAATGTCCCAATTCAGAAGCCAATTTGACCCGACGAGCCAAATTCCCCAACTCCCAACCTTATCCTCATAATATTGTAATCCAAAATCTAATTTTTTTTTATAAAAAAATTATATATACCACTCTCAAAATTAATCTTTTTACTCATTTAATCTTCAAAATTATATATTTATATTTATCATCTTATACTTTTAATATATAATTATAAACATCACCTTTTCATAATAATAAATCATTAAAATTTTATCTCTTAAAATGATAAATTACTAAAAATTTTTCAATTTAATGAAAAAAATAATATTTTTAATTATACATTTAAAGTATAAGATAAATAAAAATATCTAATTTTGAAGTGAAATGAGTAAAAAATCTTGACTTTAGGGTAAGAGATGACATACATAAATTTCCTAAAAAAAATTTAATTTTCAAAAAAAAAATTATAATTTAATTTTTTGTTACGATGGTTCTGAGTGGATTACGAGACAATGTAGCTCAAATAAAAATTAAATTTTTTTATTTTGAATTAAATTTGATTTAAGCTTGTTAAAATTTATTCAATTTTATTTTATATTGAGTATATATATAAATCATATTTTTTAATAAAAATATCTATTATAAATTTAAAATATAATAGAATTATTTTTAAATATTACATGTATTTTTTATTGTCATTTCTTTAACATAATATATACAAAAACTTGTCAAATGTATTTTAAAATTTTTTAAAATATATACATTTATACACATATTGAATTGATTATAAATTTAACCGATTACTTTTACTCTATGTCACAAGTCTTGATTATTTTTATAAAATATTATTTTAATAAAACAGTGTACATTACAATATTTTGTAAATTTATTTGTATATTATGCTCAAGAATTAATAGTATTGTCGCGCTCGTGCGTTCAAATCTCAAATATTCGTTATTTACCTGTTTTGAATTTCCAATTTATTTGCATATTATTTTTTATTTTATTTTCACTCCTATTTATATTTACAACTTATATGTGATAGAATAGACAATCTTTATGGCGAGCAACAAAAAAATATATATATATATATTTGTATATATATATATATATATCATAAAAATTGATGTATAAATAATATCTATATAATTAAGTTGTTTGAGTGAATAATGATTATGATGGAAGTTTTTTTTTTTTTTTTGATCGAGTTTAATCTTATTTTCTAATGGCAAACGAAACAACTTTGAATACCAAAATTTTATACATTTAAAATTGGGACTCACTTGTAACAGGATCCCTCGTTTATATACCTGAATGCAATTTACCTAAATTTAATTCAAATTTAATATTTAAGTTGTTCTAACTCACTAATAAAACATGCATCTTAAATTAGACTAGAATATATAACAAATTTTTTTTGTTGTAAACTTTAGTTTCTTGAGGGTACTTAATTTGTGTTTTTATGGATTTGAAAACACACAAGTTTATTTATACATTCACACACAAGTTTATTTATTCTTATGTTAAACAAACTCGTATGAAGCGAGAGAACAGAGCATCCGAATTAAGAAAATAAATTGTAAAATAATGACAAGAACATAAAATTTAAGATAAATTACAAGTAGGTTATATTTTTTGAAAATTATTTAAGTTGGGCCATTAGTTTTAAGTAATATGCAATTAGGTCCAAAATTTAAATTTGACAGTAAAAAAATTTATGAAATAATATTTTTACTCTTAAGATTTTCTCTCTCTCCTCTCTCTCTCTCTCTCTTTTCAGCACTAGGTCTGGGAAGAGCTTTGTCTCTCATCCTCTTCATCATCATCGTAGGCTTCGTCAACGCCAACATGAAGAACCTCTCCCCCTTCTTCCCCTACGGCGCCGACGGCGTCTTCCATGCCGCCGCAGTTGTCTACTTTGCCTACGGCGGGTTCGACAATCTCGCCACCATGGCCGAAGAGACTCGTAACCTGGCGAAAGACATCCCCGTCGGCCCCATGACCATCATCACCAGGATCTATGTCCCTCTTCTCTCTCTCTCTCTCTCTCTCTCTCTCTCTCTCTCTCTCTCTCTCTCTCCCTCCCTCCTGCACCAGGTCTAAGAAGACCTTCGTCTTACCCCCCTCCCTATCCCTCTCTCCTCTCTGTGTGAAAGAAACGACCCCAGCGGAGCACACGGCCGAGGTCGTCGGGAGTTTCACGACCACTCCGACAGCAAGAAGAGGCCCTCATGCTCATCAGCTCTCGAGGTCTCCGGTGACGGCCAATCCATCCACACTGCCACCGCTGCTACTACTGCACTCCCGCCACCATGCATGAGAGAGAGAGGAGAGAGGGAGAGGGAGGGGGAAGACAAAGCTCTTCCCAAATTTGGTGCAGGAAAAAGAGAGAGAAGAGAGAAAATCTCAACGATAAGAATGTCATTTTATAAATTATTTTAATATCAAATATAAATTTTGGATCTAATTATACATTACCTAAAACTAATAGACTAATTTGAGCAATTTTAAAAAAATAGGACCTACTCGCACATATAGTCAAATAACAGGTAATAAAGGAATTACGTAAATGATGAATCTTTGTATTATTACATGCCTACAATACACCAAATATGTTTCCTTTGAAGAACCATTATTTCTAGCATATATTTTGTGATTATGATGTGATTTACACATTACCATGAAAAACGATTCTCTATTAAAGAGAATTTAATTACATACCATCTTGTACTATGGACTCCTCATTATAAAAGGGAGATCTTAACAATTGAACAATGTAAGGAACCATCTTCCTCTTTCAACACTATTCTCTCTCTCTCCCTCTCTATGTATTTTAACATGGTCTCAGAGCTATGATTACTCCAACTTCGCCGGACTGATTCTTCTGCTCGACTCGGATCATTCCCAGCGCTCGCCCGCATCGCTGCGCCTCCTCGTGTGGCCACGTCAATCTCACGTCGCCGGGCCATCAACGACCTCTTCTCTGTTCGCCCGGATCGCTGCACCTCCGACTGCGGCCACGTCAATCTCGCGTTGCCAGGCCATCGGCGACCTCTTCTCCACCGGCGACCTCTTCTCTGTTCGCCCGGATCGCGTCGCCAGGCCATCGGCGACCTCTTCTCCACCGGCGACCTCTTCTCCACTTCCTCAGTCGGCGAACTCATCAACCACCGCCGACCTCTTCCCGGCCGGTGCCTTCTCGGCCTTCCCCAGACGCTTCCGGCTCCTTTTCCTTCTCCTCTGTCGGTTTCTCAGCGGCGGGCTTCTTCTCCGCGGGCTT